>JAAAKG020165652.1:3302-28397 GCA_010014905.2 Druon quercuslanigerum
AATTACGGTTGTTTTTTAGGTACTTAGATAGGTAGCGTTTATTTAAAGGGAGTTTGGACAGAGATTTGAGAAGGTAGTGGGAATTAAGAGAGGTTTGTCTGGCAGTTAGGAAGGGAGCGGGTAATTAAAGAGGTTGCGTGAGTGATCAGGAAGGTAGTGGTCATGTATAGATGTTGGCCAGGGTTTAAAGAAGGATTAGGACAATTACGGTTGTTTTTTAGGTACTTAGATAGGTAGCGTTTATTTAAAGGGAGTTTGGACAGAGATTTGAGAAGGTAGGGGCATGTAGGGGATAGACAATATTAGAGAGATCGCCGATCGGATGCTCCGTTTGGGAGGTCGGTCGGGCATTTAGAGAGGGTCTCGTTTTCTGAAACAGCTACAGTGGTGGTGGCAAGAACTTTTAATAATATACAGAGAAAAAGAGAGACTAAGAATCGTCCAGAGGGGAATTTTTTATTAGGCTTTATCCAAAGAATTCCGGCCATCTGCGTCTTTAACTCTAACATTGGAATGGAATGCACGACCTCGCCTCTGCCATACTCATACGCGTAAAAGCCATTCAGGAATTTCGATTGAGCTACCATTCAAGGTATATGTGAGGGTTTTCAGGAAGACAAACCTTCGTACTCGAAGTGGTCAATTTATTTTAAAAAACTGGCAAGAAAAGCGTAAAGAGCTCAAGTGAACGGTTCGGAATGACGTGTGGAAAGGATTAATTTTTAAATCATTGTTTTTAGTTGATAACGCCGGTTGCACGCAAATTTGTTTTATTATAAGAATACCTTATTGTGGCTATTTGTATACAAAAACGTTCTTAATTTCAGCCCCCCTCTACCTAATGGATACAAATGATAAATATACACTTAATTGATTATCAATTATTCTTTGTTTTAAATTTGTTTTAAAATGCTATAATGTTTATAACGCTTATTTCAATAATGTATCAAATAGATCTCTTTGTAACTACATACATTTTAGTTTGTCCCTTGGTCATTTTTCCAGGTCGGAAATTTTATTCGAGCTCAATTAAAAAATTATGCTCTCTTATTTTGTAGTTCTTTGTTCTTAGCATAAAAATATGAAAGCTTAAAAAGTCTACAACAGTCGTCATTCGAATGGAGAGGTTAAACAGGTTAAAGTCGAAGCCGTTAAAGTTAACTAACAGGCTGCAAAAGTTTTCTGTCTCCTGTCTAATAGTCGATTGAGCAAAACTGTGGAAACTTGAATTCGAATATGCCATATTATTGTGACCATTTTCAAATCGTGAGGGAATTTCCTTCAGGATTTGTTCGGATACGGGGTTTCCATTACCGCGAAATCTGGTGCCAACGCGTTCCAGTGGAATTACCAAAGTTTTGGCATAAATAGCCATGTGGACCTTGCCACACACGTTCGACAATGAGTTTGAAAATTTAAATTAGATCGATACATCTTCAACAATGCATGCCGCTGCTGCACAACGAAGCATGGCAAAAAGAGAATGTCAAACTTTAATGAGACTTTTTAGTACAAAAAACTGATAATAATTATCAGGGTAGGATAATTTTATTAAAAAGAGAAAGAATGATGAATTATATTCAAAAAGAGTTACTTTTAAAACAAAAGAAAAATTTAAGGATTTTAACATCTTCTAACATCATTCTATCTTGGATAATGAAAATTAAAAATCTCTAGCTCTGGGTGTTCAAATGAAAACTTTACATAAAGTTGATGGTGCTGGTGTTCCCAATACATTTTATACTGCTTTTTGAATTTTCGAGATTTCATCAACTCGAGATAGAACCTTTCAGTTTGCCTCATTGTTAAATAAGTTTCGGCTATCATATTTTTTCGCATTTAGTTAATGAAATACTTATTTCAAATTTAAAAAAATGTCCTATCACAAATATTTTCTCTTTTTGCTTACAGAAACTTAGTTTAATTTTGAGAAATAAAAAAAAATACAACTTTTAATTATGCCAATTTTTCATTTTTTACTACTCGTATTTTGAAGTGGCCTAAGAACAAAGCCAAAAAATATTTTCACGTTCAAAAAGTAGTGTCGCTCTTTTATTAGAACAGAAATAATTTTAATCAAAAATACCAAATATACAAAAATACCAAAAATACAAAATATAGAAAAAAATGAATTCTTGTTTGTATCTGTAAAAATTCGAATTTGATAAAAAAAATCCTTTTTCTAAAGGAATTGCCCAGGACTACCAAAAAATGCGACTATTTGCATCAAATTTTTGGTATGGAAGATCCTTTTACAGATCCTGATTTTTATTAAAAAAAATTCTGCATTTTGTACCGAAATTTTAGTAAACTTAGCCATGGTCTTTTCTTCAATATGATTTTTTTATGATTTGTTTTTAAAAGCTATAAAAATACAAAATTCACAATACATTTTTAATATATAGCAATTAAAAAAAATAGGTAAACTTTGAAAAAATATTTGAATTGTTCAAACAATATTATTGGTCAACCTACTACCCTCCTATAATATTATACTTTTTTTAAATTATTAAATTTGATCAAATATAACGTAACATTTTCCGAATTAAGATGTTTTTATATCAGTTCAAGTGCATTTTGTTTTTTAAGCAATTCACCACAAAGCTTATTTCACAATTTTCGAGGTTTCTTTTAAATGTTTACTGAAATTATATATTTTGCCATTTCATTCCACGTGCACGTAAAGGTCAACGTCTCAGTAATTGTGACGCTCGTTTTCATGCTTTTTATCTAATTCGAATTAATTAAAATTTCAGGAATTTCAGGAATTCAATTACGGCTAAAGGTACAGTAAATTTAAAAACCAATAAGAATAATTTTTCCTACTTTCATATATCGTATCTCTTTTTGATTCTTTTTAGTTTTTAAATTTACTGTACCTTTAGCAGTAATTCATTATAACTTACTATACATTACCGAAAATTTTTCCAGCAACCTTTGACAATTTTCAAATCGAACTTCAAATCGAACTTTCAAATCGAACCTGTTGCGAAGAACTTTAAGCATATTTTTAAACAATATATGCCAATTATAACCAAGTTTCACAATTATTGGGACCGTCATGATTAGTGACGCATTTACCTTGAAGCGAACAAGAAAGATAGATTTTGTGGGAAGCATTTAGGTTACAAACAGGGGCTAAGTCGATTAAATTCTCCGTTTAATTTAATCGAAAAAGTAAAAAAACTTTACTCGCTTTACATGGCACAACTTATTATTTCACTTTAAAGCCTTTGAGTTTTCTAACTATTCGAAATTTGCAATTTAATTCAAACTATGTTTTATCCATGATTTTTATTTCTAACGGTCGGTAAAATATTCCCTTAAGAAAATTAATTTAAGCTTATTTTTAGGCATATATCTTTTAAGTATTTAATAAAAAATCAAATGTGTTCGCGAATTTGTGATTTAACAATGTCTTGTAGAAATTATTCACTCGAACTGCACTCTTTTCCAAGCCCCATCATAAAATTCCAAGGAAGTGTATGAATTATGGGTCACTACCTTGTGTCAAACTTCGCTAATAGCATCGTTTGGCTTCGTTGTAATGAACAAAGTTTAATTAATGGTTACCTAATGCTCTATAGCCTACAGAAACCGTAAAGACGAATGATGATAAATTTTACCGATAACAAGAGTTGCATGTTAAATTCACCATAACATTTTTTTCATTTATATGTAAAATGTAAAATTTAAAAAAGAAAAGAAAGGACAGAAACTTAGAATCGATAGAGAGATTAACTACTTATTGTAAATTTTGATATAAAGCTGCACATCTGAATTAATGAATTTATAGATTTCAAAAGAAATCAAAACGAAAGAAAAGAATTCTAAAGAATTTAAGAGATTTTTAAGAAACGTCGAAAATTTCATCATGCATTCAATGGAATTTAAAATAATTGAGATGATTACATTTTTTGATTTTAGATTAAAAATAAATTTAATGTACCTAATGCTATATCATTTATATATATACTCATTTGTGTATTTAATTTTCATTAAAATTCCTCTTAATTTATTTTGCGAAAATAGCATAGTATTATAGTTCCTAATTCATTATTAATTTTTTATAAAACAAGAATTGTCATTTATTAAGTGTTTTTATAATATACATGTAATTATTAAGCTTTTAGTTATATAACGTTTTCCTGTAAAAATACGATTCTTTTAGACTTTTTAAAAGTAATTTTTCTACATTTCTATCGCACTGTTCGGCTGAATTTTTTAACTTTCGATTTTTCTATAGATGACCAATTTTACTTCTCATCCTGTTTTTCCTATCTCATATACTTTTGCTAGAATTTGCTCAATCGAAAAAAATAGTTTTCTCCGCCCCAGGGGGTCGCAAGACGCGGAGACTTGATGAAAACAGATAAATCCAAATTTTAAATAAAACTAATTTTTTCTCATTAGGATTAGAATGTAAAAAATTTAAAAACATCAGCGGAATTACAAAAAACAAGAAATTTGTGGCTTAATTCAAAGGAGAGAAAAGAAGAGCACTTAGATTCAATAGTGACGCGGCATAAGGGACTAAGGCTACTTTTGGTCGAAAATGAGATTATTATATAGAAAATTATTGGATGGAAAAAATTAGATAAAGTTATTTACTTTCATAAGCATTCCACTTCTTGAATAATCTATAAACATTCCAATAAAGACAATGATGAAAAACGCTTTAACAGCATGGGTATTCCGCAAGCAAAAAAACGCGCAAGAAACTCATGGGTGGAGTGAAAATGAGTATTTATTCCCATATAAATGAATTCATTAAATTATTTATAAATTATTTAATAATAAATTATATTTGATATATAATTACTTCCCAAATCTTATTCCCAGTCCACAAATAGAAGTTATCTCGTTCAATTATTCGGTACTGATTGATTTTTTATTATCGAAACAAATTCTTTTTACCGTGCCACCCTTCAGTCATAACTTCTCAAAGTCGAGGATAAGACCATAAGAAGATGTGCAAACACAAAATATACATATAATAACTAAAATACCATATTATAATCTTTATCTCTCTCTCTCTCTCTCCCTCTCGCTTAAAAAAAATCATGTTTTTGGTTCACGCACCCCCTAAAATTCATAAATTTGGCGAAAAAATAAATGTATATTTCTCTCTTTTTTTTAAATATATAAACCCTGGTCCTGGGACCTTAAGCAGCCCTTTAATAGTTATAATTATTAAATAACGTTAATTTATTTAAAAATAATAAGTGCTTTTCAGGAAATGTAAGACTGATTGTACCAGAAACCAAAAATAATTTCAAACAATTAGAAAAAAAACTACTCTGAGCATGAAAAATTACCTTTTACAGGTTTTAAAATATCGAATTAGGCATTTTACAAACTTTATGCCGAATTCTTAGGATATTTCAGTACTTAAACGTCTTCCCGAGTAAAAATATCAGATCTTGAGTTCGAGTTGGCTTATCTTGAGTTCGTCTCCAAGACGGCTATGTCTCGCTGACGGCCGGAGCGAGACTTAGTAGTCGAAAACGGAAGTCTTGAGTTTATAAATATGGTTTACGACGGGTTTTGAGGACAAGTAGGTGTAAACTTGTCTTAAAAAGAGAAGTTTTATTGTAAATCTCAAGACCAATTGAAGTGGACTTGTCTCCAATTTAGGTCTTTAATATTTTGCAGGGTGAAAATTACAAAATTTTTCGTTTGTGAATTTTTCGTCCATTATATTATACAAACTATGGACCCCACCGGCAGGGCCTGCGATTCCCAGGAATCAGGTAGCTGGCTGGGGCCTAACAGTTTACATCTGCTAAGGATTAAAATTTTCCGACCGATAGAATTTTTAATTTTGTAATAAATGATTTGCTAATTCAAAATTTGCAACCTGCCAGACTCAAGAACTACAGACATATACAATTTTCCTTAAAAAGATTAAAACTGTGATTTTCTACAAGTATCTAGTGAACTGTTGCTGTTTGAAAAAATGGATAACATTTTTAGATTTTCCATCCTAAGAACATAATTATTGCAGTTAAACAAAATTAATAATGCATAGAAAAGAGTTACAATAAAGATAAATAAAATGAACATTCTGTAAAAAATAAAGGGAATTAGTGATGACCCTCGGCTATATTAAGAGCCTTTTGTTGTCGGTGTCCTGAAATTTTGGCTTGGAGATGAAAAATTTCGACTTAAAGCCATAAATAAAGTCTCGCTTGCGGCTAGGAGCGAGACTTATAAAAACATCTTGCCTATATTTTGGCTATGTCTTGGATGAAGACTTAGTCAAGGTGAATTATTTTTACTCGGAGTGATACGATACATGAAAGTAGGAAAAATGATTCTTTTTGGTTTTTAAATTTACTGTACCTTTAGCCGTAATTCATTATAAATTACTATACATTACCGAAAATTTCCAGCAACCTTTGACAATTTTCAAATCGAACTTTCCAGCCTGTTCGGAGTTTTGTGTTTTCGACCTCGCTCGGGTTTTCGGGCTTTTAGGCCGGGTGGCGACCCAAAACTAGAGTTTTAATAAGTTTTTGCCGGTTTATGCTCGATGACACTCTCAAAAAGCGCCCGGTAATCGGTACCCTGGACCTCACAAAGCGCACGTATGCTTAATTCACGCCTCTATTGCTTGTTGAGAAATACCTGAGATTTACTTGAGGCGCTTACTAAATTTAGATGCAATGGAAGGGAGAGGCACTTGGTGAAAAAGGCGCTTATAGTGGAGTAGAAGCTTTTGTGAGAGTCTACTGTGAAATAAAATACGCACTTATTTTTTACTTCGGGGAAGAAAAAACATTGAGTTTATTTAGCCTTAAGATAATAGCCAACAAAGTTTTCCTTAAACCGAGAGGAAGACTCAAAAGGATGCGTTAGACCCAAAAAACATAACGCTCTCTAATTCCTTCCTGGAGCTAAATCAACGTGTAATCCTGTTTAGAAGAGTTACCGAGAGAGTTGCGAAAACACGGTTTAATTTGAACCCCTTGAGATATTCAGCCTAGCGTTCCACCTATTTGCACTAATCCATCCATTGCACTCATATGCATATATCCTTACCAACTACCCTTCCTCTTGCTCTTCAAGTTCTCTCCGCGAATGTAAGCAATCGGATAACAATTTTCCTCTTTCCCTTTCACCCATAATTAAAGGCAATTTCATCTGCATACCAATGAATTGGTTCCGTTTATTTAAGGCTGGATTTAACCATTTAAGTGCTAACTACACTCAAGTGCGCTATTAGATATTGGTGCGATAATTACACCAAAATATAATAGAATCAGTTTTTTCATGCACATGCGCCTTTCTCGCAGAGAAAAGCAATTACTGAACGTGTCTGGCATTAAAGAGCACTTTTTTCTTCCGAGGTTAGTGGGTGTTTTGCTAGTCACCCTCATACATTTTTCAATTCAGATGCACGTTGTATTATGCTTTAGTTCACCCCTACGGATTTTTTTAATCTAGATCGAAATTTCAATTTAAATCCACCCTTAACTATTTTTCAATATAGACCTGATTGATGCTTGGTTCTGAGATATTTCAAAGTTTTTTTAATTCGGTTACTCAAACATGTGTTACGTTCTAAAAAAAAAGTACAAGTTTATATATTTATTTAATTAAACAGTAAATTAGGAGCTATAATATCTTGTATTAAGCAATAGAGTTTATTTCACAAATGTTTAAATTAGAATTACTTGCGTAGACTTATAATTAAAATATTTTTTGTGGATAAATACTTTAATTCATTTTCCTTTTCATTTAGACACGTTTATATACGTTTATAACATGGTAGTGTCTAAAAGTACGGACCTAAGAAGGGAATTAAATAATAGCTTAATTGGGAAGCAATCGGAAGTTCTGTGGTTCGATTCCTAGCGGAGCGATTGTCAGAAGATATTTTTTCAGAAAAACATAATGTTAATATTCTAAAAATTTATTGAAGGTGAGGACTGTATTTTTCTCAGATGATTCTTTCCTTCATGCCTGATTCCCGAATCTCAACGCCATTTGCTTTTCTGTTTTTCCAAGCACCCTTTAAGAGAAACCAAGGCTGACTGTTTATCTCATTTTTTCCCACCCCTAAACATCCAATTTACCTAAGTCTGTTTGATCTCATTCTCATTCACCCACATAATCTGACGGAAAAAATGCTTCCACTTTTGTCACCTTGTCAGATTTTTTAGAAAACTGGCTTTGATCTGTTTGAATTAAAAGCCTTTAGGTAAACAGTTTTATTCTAAAATAAAAAAGGACGTGCGAGATCTTTTTCCTTCATCATCAAACTTTTTTTATAGAGGGCAAGTTATGAAAAATATATCTATATACATACACACATATAAACACATACCTTACCAATTCTCGTAAATTCCGTCACAAATTGTGTTCATGTGGAAAAATGTTTGTTTCTCCCAATTTTTATAATGCAGTATGAATATAAATTCTATACCATATAACTGTTTATTTATACTAAGTTACGAAATGAGTTAATGGAAAAATATGAAAAATAGGCACCCAGAGCCTTAAAGGAAGGGTGTCTTATTATCTAAATCTCAATACAAAGTATTATATATATATAATAAACATTTTTCTAGTTTTAGTTCTACTTTTCTTTAACAATTTTTCTTTGGTTACTGTTTTTAAGATCTTGTTGCCTCTCTTATTTTTTTATGTTTATATTATTTATATTTTTTTTAACTGAAAAAGATGTCCATCCTTACGAAAAATTCCTTTAGAGTATTCAGTCCATCTTGAATTTCTTAATTTTATTATATTCTATTTTTGTATTTCTTGGTAAAGATTTTAAATAAAATTTTTTTTAACTTCTGGAATTTTAAAGACTTCTTCTTTTATTCTCTGTAAAAGAATTCATTTTCTTTCAGAGCTTTTAAGATGAAAAGCCCGTGGGGTACTTGACAACCATAAGTCGAAATAAAAGTACGCCATTTTTTTTGTTTAAACAATTTTTTTCGAATTTAAAATTAAGTAAATAAACTTGAAAAATATAATTCTTTTCTTGATTAAAAACGAAGAGATTCGTCTTCATTAAGGTAATTTTACTGTTGACAGATAGGATTTAGTACACTAGGGCCTGATTAGTGTTAAAAATATTTATTTCTATAAAAACTGGAAAAGGGGTTAATCTTAAGGAAAATTCCTTCAAAGTGGTCAGTCCATATTTACCTTTATAATTTTATATGATTACATTTTTTTTATTCCTTCGCGAAGATTTTGCACTTTTGATTCTTTAGCTTCTTAACTTCTTAAATGATAGAGTTTAAACAAATTATTTAACTTAGTTTTTTTTGGGTGCTAATTAAAATTTGTTTAAACTTATTTTTCAAATTTCTTATTTATTCCTCTTTTTTTTAAAGTTTTCTTTTTATGTCATATCTTTTCAGATTATTTTTGTAATATTTATTTTTAAAAAGGCTAGTAAAGGGGCTTTTCTGAAGGGCATTTTGTGGGGGGATTTTTCGACTGACTCGAATTTTGCGTCAGTTTTTTCTCTCTCGCATTTTCAGACAAATTGATTAAACAAGTTTGAACAAAATTTTTAATCGTAAATTTTCATATTTTAGTATTCTTTTTTTCTTGCAACATATTTCTGGTGTTTTACTGATTCATTTTACGTTAATTAAAGTTTAAATGATTTTTGACATCTTTCTCGTAAATTATTAACTTTTTTGAACATCCATCAACTCGCAAATGCGCTTTCTCATTTTTTTTCTTTGAATCATAATCTGAATTTTAAGAACGGGTTTTTCGCTGTCCTGAAAAAGTTATTTCTCAACTTTAGAAACACCGAGGTAAATTTTATGCTATAAATTATTGTTAATGTTAGTTCAGAAGAACTATCAGCAGAGAGCGGGGAGTTTTGAGCCGGGTTTTGTCTTTAAGACATAACTTCCATAAAAATTGGTAGATTATACATTTTTGCAGGTGTAATTTTAGAAGACCTCTAAATACAACTCCTGGTCGAAGAAATATGAATAAAATAATCGTAATGTTTAAAATATTGCAGTTCGTCTGAAAAGTATGAAATCGGCATTCCTAATTTTGGTGGGGAGTTGTGATCGATTTCAAAAAATGGGAGAAAACGGCATATTTCCATGATTTATCATTAATGAAGATTTAGAAGATAAAAATGAGCATAATTAAAATGACGAATGCAAAAACTCGACAAGCGCTCGAAACCGCGTAGAAGTATTGTCTACACGGGAAAATCTATCGATAAAAACAAGTGACCAAAATGTAAAACAAAATATACATTCGTATTCAGCTTGACACGGCCGTCAAATTTTTCAAATGAAACTTTTTCATTCCATAATTATTGCTTAAGATAAACTGTTAAATTATGTGTCCATTAAAACGTAGACCGTCAAGCGACCGATCAACAAGATAAATCCTCTATCGATCAAGACAAATACATTGTAAATTTTTCATTAAATTAATTTATCGAAGGCGGGTGGAAATGTTAAATTAAGCAATTAGACTTAACGCTAGAGACACAAAGGGGAAAGAAGACACCCAGACTTTTCTCGAAGTTCTTAACTGCGTAATAGTATCTTGTAACTACGTTGCAGTTTGTAACTGCGTCACATTTACTCGTCATCTCGCTCTCTTCCTCTCCCTCGGCCTCTCTTCATAGCTATATCTCTTTTTTTGGGTCTTCTCTCTCACTCTCTTTGGGAAAATGCTGGAACCCTTTCTCGATCCAGTTGCGCCCTTCGCTGAGGGTCAGTACCATGATCTAAAAATTCTTAGATCAGGGTCAGTACTCCCTCGGCCTTCGATCTGTATCGATTGCTGAGCATTCTCTTATCTGAAACCAAAGATCATTAATACAGTACCAAAGATCTTATTCCTTTTTTGCATCGTAGCAATATTATTCGATTTTTCTTAAATTACTGATTACTTCTCTAAGCTATTTTACTGTTGAAATTTAGTGAATATTCTCTTATTTATTGTAGAATTATTTAGTCTCTACGCATACTCTCTTGAATGTTAGTGCTTCTAAGCTAGAGTTCACTCGCATTCACAAGGTCTAGCAAAATCACTCATCGTCAGACTTAAGATAAACCGCTTAGCCGACAAGGTACCTTGTGAATCCTCCAGAAGTCTCTCTTTATTACGCATACGCCCCTAACTTACAATACTTCTGGACAAGTTACACCCGCATTCACAAGGTCCAGCAAACTCTCTCCCTTGCCTAGCTTAAGATACACCGTTCAGCCGGCAAGGTAACCTTGTGAATCCTCAGGATTCACATAAGATTTTTCATAAGATTTTCGTTCCTTCTTTGCTAAGTTTTGCTTTTCAAATACTACTAAATGTAAGACCATTTTTGAGCTAGAGAAGTTTTCAGATTTCCCTTCAAGTTATCAGTGATTAAAATCATATAGAATCAACAATTATAATAATTGATTTTCTATGTTATCGTGTTGTGTTCTCGACTGATTTAGTGTTGTTTCTGAATTATTGTTTTTATCAATAAAAGAATATTTAAGTGTGAAAAAGTATGTCAAAGATTTCGTTCACCAGTGCCTGTTTAGTGTGTCTATTTTGGGTTAGATTTAACGTTTTTTGGTCCTTCGATCCGGATTCGTGAAAGATTTCAAGATGCGAGTGAGTCACATAGAAAATCGCGTCGATGAGCAAATGTCTCATGTAGAGTGTGTCGCGAGTGCAACGGACAACTTAATAAGTGTCCGGATTTTGAGCGCGGCTTCACACCGAGTTGAAACCCGCCGGGATGCTCTCAAGGAATCATGGTCCAAGTTTTCACTGAATCATGATGCCGCCAGGATCGCAATCAGACAACTGGAACCACAGGAAAAGCAACACCTGATAGAAGAACCCTTTTTTAAAGAAAATGTGTTCAATGCAACGCACAAAGCCTATCTCGAAGCGCTCGAGAAGATGATATTTCTGCTTGAACGCATCCCAAGTAACAGAATGAG
This sequence comes from Druon quercuslanigerum, assembly GCA_010014905.2. Taxonomy (NCBI): domain Eukaryota; kingdom Metazoa; phylum Arthropoda; class Insecta; order Hymenoptera; family Cynipidae; genus Druon; species Druon quercuslanigerum. The sequence continues at coordinate 15,248 of JAAAKG020165652.1, forward strand.
ATCAACTTCTATTTAATCTGGGTCTCTAGGCTCCGGGTTCAGTGTCATGATGGGGTACGGTCAACACCTTCCTCAGCTCAGTCTGCCAACGTTTGATGGAACTCCTTCCGACTGGCATCAATTCAAGGAAATTTTCGATTCAATGGTAATCTTAAATTCAAATTTCTCACCAATCTGGAAGTTACATTACCTTAAATAAAGTCTGAAGGTAACTTCCGCTCATCTGCTGAAGAAAACCGCATTGACCATCATAATTTCTAAAAAGCATGTGATGCTTTAGTTTCCTTTTATGAAAATAAATGCCTCTTGGTTAATTCAGCATTACAGTCTTTATTAACAAATAAAATAATGACCAAGAAATCTGCAGTTGAATTGGAAAGTCTGTATACAACTCTCACGCAAATTTGTCGAACCTTGGAAACCCTTGAGCGGCCAATACATATTTAGGATGAAATACTAGTCTTCATTGTGGTTCAACGGTTGGATTCAGAGTTAGTCAAAGATTGGGAGCATCACCTGGGATTGTCGAAAGAGCCTCCAACATGGAAACAACTCAACGAATTTTTGACGACGAGTCACGGGGACATACCTCTCAGTCTAATCAACAATCATTGAAGGCTCATCATGTTTCAGATGGTCAGATTATCGCTGAAAAGTGCTTCCTTTGTTCATCTAAGGATTATCTTGCGAGTTGTCCTAAGTACACGAATATGACAGTTCAAAGTCGTTTGGAATTGTGCAAAAGAAAAGTCTGTGCTACAAGTGTCTCAGTCAGCATCAATCATCAGCCTGTTGGTCTACGAGACGTCACAATAAATGTGCCAAAAACAACATTCCACAATTCATAAAGCAGGAGAATCCGACCAGTCTTATTCATCGACGTCAACTCCAGGAATATAAACTAACTATGCTGCCATACATGAAACCTCATCAACGTGCCAGACACTTCTGGTTACAGTTCAACTCGTCGTCACTTCCAACAAGGGTGAGAAATGAAAGTTAAAACATTCATAGATCCAGGTTCTCAAATATCTTTTCTCTGGGAGAGACTAGCTCAACATCTTCGCTTTCCAAGACTATCAAAATCGCTTAAACTAGAAGGAATAGGAGCAGTAAAAGCTGGACGAACATGTGGTCTAATTTCAGTTAAGTTGAAACCCTATTTTGAATCATCTGCAGAATGCGTGATCACCGCTTACCTTCTTACAAAACTTACTGCAGAATTTCCCTGTATCACACGTGGAAAAGTAAATTGACCACATTTAGAAGGTCTCCATCTGGCAGATCCTGATGTCTAGTCGTCTAAACAGCTTGAAGTGATCATTGGAGCTGACCATTATGGTCAAATTATCGAAGAAGATCTTCGAAAAGGTCCTACCAACACTGCAACTTCAAGCTACCATTTTTGGATGGGTACTCCTTAGTTCAGCAACATTTTTTTCATGAACCCATGCATTCCAAAGATACCACGTCTCCACTAAAGAAGAAATCAGCAAACTTCTCCAGAAATTCTGGATACTGCAGCAAATGCTAACTACAGGAGGAAATGCTTTGTCATCTGAAGATCAAGAGTGTAAGAACATTTTTAGAACTACACGTTCTCGAGATGATACAGGTCGCTACAGCGGACTACAGTAACATATGGCTTAACAGGTGCCCCGTATCTTGCTCTTCGTGCAGTCAAAGATGAAGGCTTCATGTTTCCACTCGCTACAACATCTTCAAGTAAAGGAAGATAAGTGGATGATATCTTCGGAGGAGCTGACTCGATCGAATAAGCCCAGAACATGGTTGAACAGATCAATCGATTGGACCGCGGTTTTCCTCTTCAGAAGTGGATAAGCAACAATCCAGAAATTCTTAGAGGTGTACCTACAGAAAAGCAAGTTTTCCCAACTTTTATACCAATTGATCAAGACGCTACTGTCCACGCTCTGGAAATCAAATGGAATCCAGGTTCTAATATAATCCACTTCACTTAAAAAACTCCGGAAATAAAGAAAATAACCAAACGAACAACTCTCTCTGCAATCGCTCGTCTCTTCGATCCTTTCGGATTTCTTGCACCGATCATAATCAACGCTAAAGTCTTCATTCAATAACTCTGGTCTCTCAAACTTGATTGGGATGATCCTTTACCTACTCTGCAATCCGAAAAATAGTTCATGTTAATTTAACAACTTCCAGATCTGAAACTGATATAATTTTCTCAATGGTTGAGAGTATCATCATGGAATTCCTTTGAGATTCATGGTTTTTTTGACGCAGCTCAGCAAGCTATGACTTCCGTTCTCTTTATACGATCTATCGATCAAAAAGATAAAGTTCAAACGGTACTTGTCTGCTCTAAGATGAAAGTAGCTCCATTGAAGAGGCTCACCAATACTCGGCTAGAATTTTCAGCAGCTGTCTGCCTCACGAAACTGGTTCATTACACTATACATGTTTTTAATGCTGATAAAGTCCCAGTTCTCCTTTAGACATATTCTTCAATCGCCTACACCTGGACACCTGGATCAACAATCGCCCATCTCGATGGAAAAAGATTGTTCACAATCGTGTGTGCTTTACTCAAGAAACTCCGAATAAACGTTCTTAACATCATATCTGGTATACTGGTCCGGATTGGCTTAAGGAACCATCTTCATCACGGCCCAACATTTCATTCAGTTTCTTTCTTATAAAAAAAGCAAAATCACTATCTAAGGCTCCTATAACAACTAAAGAATTAGAAGAACCTTTCTAGGTACAAAAAACTCATCTGAATTCTTTCGGCAAGGAATATTAGCTAATGGAAAAGGGTGATTCACTACCAAGTTCTCATTATATTGCACGTCTCACGTCTTTCATCGACTTCAAAGGACTTCTACGTCTAGGAGAAAGGCTTCAAGCATCAGATCTTCCATGAAATTCTAAACATCCGTTCATTCTATCAAGATAGTCTCCTTTGAGTCAGCACTCAAGATACCTTGTCACTAATCAGAAATGACTTTTGGATTCTTGAGGGGCGATCTCCAGTTAGTTCATTTTTTTGGAAATGCACCAGGTGCATGAGATATCGAAAAAAGCGAGCTCAAAAGCTAATGGGACAATTACCTGCTAATCGCATCACACCATCACGTCATTTTCTCCACTCTGGCACTTATTATGCTGGGTCTGTTATTATCGAAACTTCGAAAGAGCGGGCGACTCGCACTTACAAGGATTACATCGTTTAATTCGTCTCCTATTAGATATCAGCGATCCATTTGGAATTGGTCACTGACTACACAGCAGACGCCTTCATCGCAGGCTACAAAAGATCCATCGCAAGACGTGACATATGTGCTACCCTGCGCAGCGACTGCGGGACCAACCTGAATGGTGCTGACTCGGAACTCTGAGCTTTATTTTCCTCATCTTCGAAGCAGCTTGGCAACCTATCAGCACGATTGGCCAACTACAGGGCGCAATGGCCCTTTAATCCACCAGTGGCTCCTCGCTTTTCAAGAAAATGGGAAGCTGGAGTAAAATCAGTGAAGTATCATCTCCGACGAGTGGTTGGCCACAGTCTCCTTATTTATGAAGAGATGAAAAGAGATGAAGAGATGATAAGTCCTCTATCGATCGAGTCAAATATATTGTAAATTTTCGTTAAATACATTTATTGAAGGCAGGCGGAAATCTTAAATTAAGCAATTAGACTTAAAGCTAGTGACACAAAGGGGAAAGAAGACACCCAGACTTTTCTCGAAGTTCTTAACTGCGTAGTAGTAACTTATAAGTACGTTGCAGTTTGTAACTGCGTCACATTAACTCGCCATCTCGCTCTCTTCTTCTCCTTCGGCCTCTCTTCATATCTATCACTTTTTTGGGGCCTCTCACTCACTCGTTTTTGAAAAATGCTGGAACCCTCTCTCGATCCAGTTGCGCCTTTCGCTGAGAGTTAGGACTCCCTCGGCCTTCTATCCGCATCGATTTCTGAGCATTCTCTTATCTTAAACCAAAGATCGTTAACAAAGTATCAGAGATTCGTTTCTTTTGTTGTATTGTAGCAATATTATTCGATTTTTCTTAAATTACTGATTATTTGTCAAAACTATTTTACTGTTGAAATTTAGTGAATCTTTTCTTATTTAGTGTAAAATAACTTAGTCGATACGCATACTCTCTTGAATGCTAGTGCTTCTGGACTAGAGTTCACCCGCTTTCACATGTTCTAGAAAAATTAGCCCTTGTCAGGCTTAGGGAGAACCATTCAGCCGACAAGGTACTTTGTGAATCCTCCAGAAATCTCTCTTTATTATTCATAAGCTAATAATGTACAGTGCTTCTGTGCAAGTTACCTTATGAATCCTCCAGAAGTCCCTTTTCTTAGGATTCTCGTTCTTTCTTTGCTAAGGTTTGCTTTTCAAATGCTACTAAATGTAAGACCATTTTAAGCTAGAGAAGTTTTCAGATCTTCCGTCAAATTATCAGTGATTAAAATTATCGTGTTGTGTACTCGACTAATTAAGTATTGTTTGCGAATTATTGTTTTTATCAATAAAAGAATATTTAAATGTGAAAAGGTGTCTCAAAGATTTCGTTCACCAGCGGCAGTTTAGTGTGTCTATTCCTCAGTTAGATTTACCAGAAAAAATAAAAGTTTTTACAAAATTTCGATCAAAAATCGATGTTTTGTAAAACACAACGAAAACCATGTTTCGCGATCTTCGACCAGTGGGACGGTCATCGAAAAAATGTTAGTTGCAATAACATATCGCAAGGAAGTTGTTCACTAGACTTTGAGAAAGTTTTTCTGAAAAATTGAAAACAATTGGACGAAAACCGTGGCAATGCTAGCGAGTTGAAATCAAAACATTGTGCCGCTGGAGCGTTTTGTTGTTCTTGCCGCTTTGGGTTAGTGGCTTAGGAACAAAGGCCGATAAGCGGAGCACTGCAGTGGAAGCGTGTATTGACTTCAACTCGCTGCTATTTCCACAATTTTCGAACATTTTTCTTGAAATTTACAGAAAAATTTTCTCAAAGTCTAGTGAGCAACTTTCTCGCGATAACTTCTTAAAACTAACATTTTTTGATGACCGTCCCACTGGCCGAAGTCGGTGAAACGTGGTTTTTGTTCGGAATTAATTCGTTATTAAACAAAAACAAACTTATTATTTTTTTAAACAAAGCGCACGATTTATGGTCATCGCTTATATATTGAAAATACAGCATACAAATTTCAAGCACTTTTATCAACAAACGGCCGAAAAATCACGAGTTTTACTTTACAAAACATCGATTTTTGATCAAAATTTAAAAAAAGTTTTTATTGTTCGTCATGAGTAATAATTATCGAATAAAAAAGTTTAATTAGAAAATTTTTCCGGCCATATCAAGCTGAACACGAAGATATATTTTGTTTCACTTTTCGGCCTCTCTTTTTTTGGATAGACTTTCCCGGGTGAACAATTCTTCTACGCGGTTTCGAGTGCTTGTCGAGTTGTGACATCCGTCACCTCAATTCTTAACGAATAGAAGATGACAAAAAATCAAAACATTAAAAAAAAATCAACAAAATTCAGAAAATCCAAAAAAATCTCAAAAAATGGATGAAACATTAGATTTATACATAAATAAATCGAGATAAGTGCCCTGGCGCCTTAAGAAAAGTAAAAAAAAAATGTGTGGCTCACAACTCCCCACTAATGGCGGCTCATAACTCTCCACATCGGATTTATTCGAAATAGCCGCATTGTTATCGACACACTGAATCTTAATAAAAAATTTCTTTTTTTGTGTGAAAGTCAATGGTCTAACGAATGTTTTTCACAAACTTACCTTTGGAGATGACTAAAAAACAGAAACAAAAAAAACCAAACACAAATGCGTAAAAAAAACTTTCAGTGTGCTTTTTTTAATAGCATATTAAAAACCCTAAGAACGCGTGTCGATGCGACGAGTACTAAGGCCTCCAGTCCATGCACCAGAGCAGCCGGATTTCGAAATGACCGGAATGAGGCGTTGACCAATCAGAAACGTTCAGCGGAAACAGTTTCGTTATCGAGCCGAACTGAGCTAAACACGGCCGAAGTGTTCGAGTTTTTTATGTTCCCGCCAAAAGGTGTTCCGTTCATTTGCAAAGTTGTCAAACACATGCACCGGAATGACCGGAAAACCAACCACAGAGCATCTTCAACAAGACGAAAAACTGCCTTCTTGTCAAAGGTGTTCTGTGATTGGTGTTCTGGCCATTCCGAGTTACGGTCATCGCGATGCATGTGTTTGACAACTTTGCAAATGAACGGAAAGCCTTTTGGCGCTAACTTATAAATTGTGAACACTTCGGCTGAGTTCGAGCTGAGAACGACACTGTTTCTGCGGAACGTTTCTGATTGGTCAACGCCTCATTTCGGCCATTTCGAGATCCGGCCGTCTGGTGCCTGGACTGGAGGCCTAATGGAAAAGTGAGCTCATAAAAAACTCTCCACTCACCCCTACTAAATTTTAATATAATAAACCATAAAAAATATTCTGTACAAGAAGGAAGCAACTCTTGTTAATTGATATTGTAGAATTTAGAAAATATCTACAATTGATTATTATTAATTATTAATTAATTGCTAAATTGTAATTTTTTACGAAAAATGTTTGGTGTTCCTGAAATTTAAACATAAATTTTTTAAATCCTGATTTTTTTCTCGGTGCTCTAAATTCAAGCCTTTAATTCCAGATTTCACGATTTTTTCGGAGAATTATCATGACATGGAAAATACCCTACGGATTTTATCTTAAATTTGCATACAAAATTATGATCTCTCTTATTTTATTTGAATAAAAATTTTGATCATCAAATAGGCATGTTAATATTAACCGATTTTGATATTAATACCCCTATTTTGTTAGGGGCGCTACAAATTGATACTACATCCTAAAACTGTAATTCGAATTTTTGTAGAGAACTTGATTATCGAAAAAAGTTGTCTTACTTCGTTTGGTAGAATATCTGATTAATTAGGAAATTATAGGTTTGGGGAAAGCGATAAATTGAACACGCCAAAGCGGTATGATTAAGTGGCGTCTGACAGACCCTCGCCTCTCATATTAGCCCCAAAACTTGTTGTGCCTAGTCCAGGACTGACTACGACCATCCAACCCGTATTTCCGAACCTGAAGTTCAAATATAAGCATTCAAAATGGCATTAATATCAACAAAAATGTTATGGATCAATTTTAACATACGCTAGTCAGTTTTTTTAGAATTAGACCATTTTACATTTTGAATCAAGTTCTTCCAACGGTTTTCCAGAGACTCTTATGTAAAAGTCTTTGATCAGAATTTTATTTATAACACCACCTACTTGGAGAAAATTAAAGATATATTTACCCTTAATAATTTTTATTAACATTAAGACATACTTTTATGTTTCAAACTGTTGTATTTCAAAATAAATCTTCTTTCTAGTATTCTGAATAGAAAAAATATTATTAAGTTCCATGCAGGATATTACAAGAACAGTTTTCGTGTGGGTCACGCGAAATGATCTATATACGTAAAAAAAATAAATCTTGCAGAATGTACACTTTGCAAAACTGAAGAAAATATGCAAAGTAACGTGTATTCTCCAGAGGCGATATTATAGGACAAACGTAAGTTAAAAAGAACGCTGAGAGGGAAGTGTAACGAAAAAGGTCAAAGTTGAAGATCATCTCGATTTCCTCGCAATTTCAATGCGACATCCTAAAACTTATGGCATCATATTCTAGAAAAATCATTAATTCGATGTAGCCTAGATCATTTTTGCGGATCACAGGACAGTTTAATTTAGTGAAACGATACGAAAATCCGATGATAAACGACGTGATTTTCTTTTCACGCCTGTGAAGTATTACTGGTCATCTTCACTATAGATTTCTTTCATTCTCTTATTCAAAGAACGAAAGTCCTAAAAGAAATTTCCAATTTCCCCTGAAAAACCTCGCTGATGACACGTCTGGCCTCATTTTAACATAATAATATATCTCGGTTTTGCCGCCCCAGTCACACTGATTCTTCTTACAAGGGGAGGGATGATTTGGAAGTCACCACCTCGCTTTTTCTAGAGTCTATTCTCCAATTTTTTTCCCTCTCTTTTTCATCATTTTATATTTGGGATACATTAATTTGTTTTATATTAAGTGTGGCCTATGAAGAGGGAAATGTGATTTAGAAGTAATCCCCTCGCTCTTTCCAGCCACCTATACCCTTAAATTTAATTCAAGAGATTCTCTTTTGAGGACTCTGTAGTTCCAGTTTACCCTTTATACTACATTCTTTTATTGCTAAGATTCACTTTTTTATTTTATATGATATCAAAGTTTCGATTTTCTGTTTATTAACGTTTTTAGGTTCCCTTCTTAATTTTTCATAAAATATTTGAAAAAGAACCACTATGGAGCGTGGGAAAATACTAAAAACCTTGGGGAAAATCTGTTTCGTATTAAAATTTCAGCTTTTAAGCAAACAATAATTTGTGGAAAAACGAAAGGGATAGAGAAATTAAGGGTTTCAGAAGACTCTTATGCTGAAAGCTGTTCTTGTAGTTAAATTTTCTTCGAGGATAGCTTAAATTGGATCTCTTGGCATGCAGAATTATGATAAAAAATAACATTTGTTATTTAGTTGTTTTCATTATTTTATATCCGTTGTTAAAAAATATGAAAAATAGGCGTAACTGAGGTAAATTTGGTTTTCTAGGCATTTATAATGGAAGCTTGTCTCTTAATCAAATTATCTTCACGGATGGATCAAATTAAAGATTTAGGTATGTAAAATATTATGCATATGAGACATGAGTGCATGGTAAGACTGAATAATTTTAAACCTGAAAGTTCTTGCAGTCGACAAAAACAGAGCATCAAGTTCATTTCAAAATAGGTGAAATTCAAATTATGAAAACAAAATTTTCACATATTTTTAGTTTTTAGTTATAGGGATTTGGGATTAAAACTGAGTAAAAAGTATTATAAAAAAGGGGATAAAATAAAACTTATGCGTTTTATGAATGTTTTTGTACGATAGAAAATAATTTTTTGTCATTACACGGACATAAATTTCAAGAGATTAATTCACGGAAGCACTTGATTTTAAGGCTAAAATTTTTACGTGCTTTAAAGTCTTGGAATCTATCGTCTAAAAGCATAGAATTCGAGACCTGAGAGCAATGGAGCGTGGTCTAATGCGCGTTTTAAATATTTAAAGAAAAACAGTAGAGAACCCTCTTTAAAAAGGTGAAATAAAATTCTTTGTTTTACGTATTTATACCTAATATTTAGGGAGTGTTATTCGACAGTGAAAATTAGGTAAAAAAGTATTTTGAAAAAATATTTTATGGAAGTTTTTGTATAGCTGAAGATGATATTATGGATATTTCAGATTTAAATGAATAAAATTTTTAAAAAAGGCGCCTTAAGAAAAGTAAAAAAAAAATGTGTGGCTCACATCTCCCCACTAATGGCGGCTCATAACTCTCCACATCGGACTTATTCGAAATAGCCGCATTGTTATTGACACACTGAATTTTAATCGAAAATGTCTTTTTTTGTGCAATTCAATCATAATTTTACAAAAAATATTTTTATTTTACATTAAAAAACCTGTATAGGATAAGTAATTGGAACGTCCTAAAAACGTTTCTTAGACGTACAAGTCAAAAGATGTTATTTGATCGTTCTAAAAAACGTCTGTGCCCACTGGGCCTTAAAGAACTAAACTAAAGAAAATATCTTTAATATATTTCTTAGCAATGATCACATAAATATGCTACTACTCATAAGTTCTTAAAAATTCTTTCTGTACAGAAACCTCAAGCTCAGCCATCTTTAGTTTGATAAGGAAAATTTGATTACTTAAACAGCTTTCCTGAATGATTTTCTTTTAGTTCGATTTTCTTTAGGGGGGGGGGGGGTACATTGTATATTTTTATCAAATACCATTAATACAAACCTGAAAAAAATGGAAAAAAGAATATACCTACGAAACCCCTACTTCAGGTCGGTGCCAATTTTTTTGGCCGCACCTCAGTCTCAAAAATAACCTGTCTAATCTACTTCAAATTTTTGTTCATATTTTTTAGCATTGTTTCTTATCCAAAATAAATGCAAATTTATATTATATATTTTTATATACAATAATAAAACAAAATCTTCTAACAGTGTTCTCTATATTTATAGTGAATTTGTAGTATAGTATAGTATTTATACTGAAAATTAGACATAATTAAAATATTTCTTCTATAATATGTAAAGTTGAAGATTTTTGGCACGTCGAATTGAAATAAAAAATATAATTTTCTAGGCTACATTGTTTTTTTAAAAAAAGCAATACAAATCTGAAGTTATTTAATTTATGCCTACACCGACTTTTACCTTGTCTAAAAATAGTTTACTCTAAAATCATGTTTACGTTCAGATTTTTCTTTAATTTTAACAGATTTTATGATTTTCATGGCCTGAAAGTAAGCTCGTGACGTTCCGTCGTAAGTAAAGTAAGTAAACTATAACCTATATACATAGTTCTCAAACCTAGTCTAGAGCATATGACCATTTCCCACGGTTTATCTCCTGCTACGTAACGCACGTTTGTTTCAATATAGGAAGATAGAAAAAGTGCTTATGACTTTTCTCTCTAAATTGAATTCTAGAAATGGATTCTAGAAATTGAAATTTTTATTCTATTCATATATTAGATAACAAATGTTTCTTTCAAACTGAGTTATCTTTGAACAAGATATCCACCTTCATTCATATCAATTGGAAGCAAATTTTCCAATTTAGTTTCTGTTGTTACTGGCATGCTTGCTACTTCCTCTATTAAACATTATATACGTGCTATATCTTCGATTTTACCCCACTTTATGATTATACGCAATAAAGAATGTTCCTTATACAATAAATTTAATCATTATTAACAATAATTAATAATTATTATTATTCCTCTCTTTATTTCTTCCATTCGTTTTAGCGTGTTCGAGATTCGCTTGGAATAAACGGGAATTAATATATCATCGAATGGAGAAGAGGATTTGTCAATGTCAAGCATTATATTGCAGAACATTGTTCGAACAAATTCGATTTAATGCAAAATAATGATACTTGAATTATTTCTAAAATAAAGCGAATTTCAACGGAAATGCTTGACAGATTTAATTAATATCTGGTATTTCTGAGAATATAAAGGCTTTAAACTTGATAAGTTAATTTACAGTTTGAAATTGAGATTAAAATTTTCTATATAAAGAACATTTTTAGGAGTAATTTTCTGTCATTCATATCTCAATAAAAATGTGAACAAATGGATCCAAACATATATTTATAAGAATAGCTAATGAAACTAAGGGGAGAAATATTTTATTTGATATATGAAGCAATGTGATTCAAAATGAGCCCCATAAATTGATACTAAATTCACGGCGTAAAAGCTGAATGTATTCTTTGTTAGACAATCTATAAAAATATCAATTTCATTAGATCTGTGGATATAGGCGGTTAATAATAAATGACTATTATAATACACTTCGCAGATGGAAAAGCATGTTGCTTTATAAATAAAACGTCTTTTTTCAAGTCGTATTCAAAAATCTTGGGATATCAAAATAATCTATATTTCCTGCCAGCATCCGTCACTGGATACAAGGGCTAAAAAAAATGACAAGGATAAGTGATAATAATTTTTTTAAATTTTTGTTTAAACGAGTCATAGAGAAGTAAAATTTTTGTGATCATATTATTAAATAATTAAAGTTAAAAAAATCATAAAAACGAAATAAGAATTTTGCAAATTTTGGTTTAAATTACACCTATTGAAAAAAGATCTTTGAAACTTTATATATTCTCTTTTGTACAATTAAAATGATTTTTATGAGAAGCGATAAACTTCATTTAAAAGATTAAATAAAAAAATTAGAAAACAGATATTAAACATATATACGTTGGTTTTTGTTTTCGCCTTAGATCTAGAAATGTTTTTTAAAGTCCAGAAGAAGAGAGCTTGATTAGGATTGGATGTGACCTATGAACCTTTTACCTTTGGCCACTGAATTTTTACACATAATCTCTAACCTATGATATTTCAATGCTTGACTCCCTGACTTTTGCCTCTGGCCTCTTAGCTTTTCGCTAGAACATATGATCTCTCTGCTATGATCTTTCATCTTGAAGCTCTAACCTTTCACCTTTGGCTCTTGATCTCTGATTTCTCTGCTTTTTCCTCTAACCTTTGAAATCTCACCAGTTGAAAACCCCCCACACTTCTCCCTCATCCCTTACCAAAATAATATGTATAAATAAAATATGATTAAAATATGTTCTTTATAAGCGCTTGCCCATGGTAAATGTTTTATTCGTTCTAAAGTTTTTATACATAATAAAAAAAAGAAAAAAATATTCAATGTAAAACACCGTTAGTTTTACAGTCGAATTGAATTTATAATAACAACGACACTACATTTCACTATAAGTCTTATGATTTTTCAGTTATTAAAAAGAAATTCTCAAGCATGTAAAAGTTGCCTCCGCACGTATCAAGTTCATTATATCACTATAGATGAACATTGATGTGAAATAAAAATCCTTAAAAGCATAACTTAAAAATTTGATTTTTAGGCGAGTTATGGACAAGGAAAGTGAAATAAAAAAATTCATTTTGCTTGAAAACTACTCAATCGATTATGTTGATCTAAATATATGTTATAGTTACCCGTAAGACTAATCAGAAAAAAATGCAATTTTTACAACAAAATATACGGGCAAAAAAATGTTTAAAAAGTGTTCAACTTTTTTCTGAGGTTATGTTTTAGAGCTTTTATTGTCTACTTCAACATATATTTTACCCAAATTTTTCATAGGGGTATGCCGTGTGTGTATGTAGCGCAGTCTGTGATTCCAACTCGGCCTATTTGATACACGGAAAAAAATATGGAACTGTAATATACCATTAGGAGTGCAGAAATCATTTGATCCTGTGTTTAGAAACAAATATACCATGTATGAGATCATTTGGTTCCAAAATAGTTAGGTGACTCCGCGCCTCCCAGCTTGGGAACGAATCAGTTCCATGGTCGGCAAAACTAAGTCGCCTCGCTGAGCGAGAGAGTATACTTTAACTATAGTATAGTATAGACTATAGTAGCGATGGTAGCTGTTTCTG
>JAAAKG020165673.1:0-28393 GCA_010014905.2 Druon quercuslanigerum
TTCAAACTGATTCAATTTAAGCCACACAGTTTAATTTTTATTCACAAAAATTAATTCTCGACGAACACTATACTAGTTGCATTTTTAACCAAAAAAGATTAAATCTCTGCCAAAAGGGAAAAATTTGTAACAACACAGATTTTTAATCAAAAATATGAATTTTTAACCAAGAAAAATCGAATAATTGAATTTTTTACTGAAAAACACAAATTATAAACCGAAAATGGAACAGTTACATTTTAAATTAGAGAAATTAATTTGTGATAAAAAAATAAGAATTTTTAACAAAATAGTTAAATTTTTAATCAGAAATGAATTTTAAACCAAAAAGATGAATCTTTATTGAAAACATGAATTTTTAACAAGGAAAATCAAGCTTTAACCAAGCAGTTAAGTTTTTTACCGAAAAGATTAAAATTTATCCCACAAAAGATAAATTTATAACAAACTAGATTTTTAATTAAAAAGATAAATTTTTAAACAAAAAAATTAATTTTCTACATAAAAGAAAAATATTCAACCAATCACTTAAATAATTTTAAATCCTATAATTGACTTCTCTGATAAAAGATAAATTATCAACAAAAATTGGAACAGATAAATCTTAAATTAAAATAAAATTGATTTTCAACCAATAAAATTTAGCAAATCAGTCTAATTTTCAATCAAAGAGATGAATTTTTACTAAATTTATGAATCCTCAACTTTAAAATAAACTAAATTTTTGTAAAATAATTAAAATTTGAACCAAGCAGTTATATTTTAACCGAAAAAATTAAATCTCGACGGAAACAATAACAGCTGATCTTTCAACCAAAAACGGAAGGATTCCAACAAAGTAGTTGTAAGATTGAAAAAAAATTGTGCAGTAAAAAAATAAAAGACGTTTCAACAGAAATATTGAATTATCAGCCAAAAAAGGCGGATTTTCTACAAAAAAGCTAATGTGCAACTATATAATTAAATTTTCTACCAATATAATTAAATTTTCAAACAAAAAAAAGAAATTTGCAACAGCCCAATTGAATTTTCAAGCTGAACAGTTGAATATTTATTGATAATTTTCAAAAGAAAAGTTAATTTTCAACAAAGTAAGATAAACTTCTGACCAATTTGAATTTTCAGCAAAAAAAAAAGATTAATTCTACTACTAAAGAGTTTACTTTCAACCAAATAGTTAAATTTTCGAAAAAAAATTAATTTCCGACTAAACAGTTGAATTGTCAAGACAAAAAGACTTGTTAAATTTGTAAGCTAAAAAGATGAATTTTCTACAAAAAAGTTCAATTTTTAATTCAGAATTATGATTTTTTACAAAAAAAAAATAATTTTCAAATATATGAATAGTAAAATTTTTTTACCAAAATAGTGGAGTTTTCAACGAATAAAACAAATTTCCAACCAAAAAAATTTTAACTAAAGGGGTGCACGTACAATCAAATAGTTGAACTTGCAAGCAAAAGATACAATTTTTGAACAACATATTCGAATTTTCAACCATTTTCGAATTTTTACAAGAAAAACATTTAACTTAAACCAAAAACGGTTGCATCTCATCTAAATAGTTGAACTTTCAAGTCAAAACGACGAATTCCTTTACGAATTAGTTGAAAAAAGGCGATTTCTTAAAAACAAAATAGTTAAATTTCCAATAAAATTAATTAATTTGCAATCAGAAAAGATTAATTTATTAAACAAAAGGTGAATTTTTAGTCTAAAAGGACAAACTTTGTACTGAAATGGAGGGACTTTTAACAAATAGTTTTAATAATTGACCAAAACAGATAACTTTTTAACAAAACAGTTTAATCTTGAATAAAAAGTATTAAATTTTTACTAGTAGGCTTTTCAAAAAAAAGATGAAATTTTAACAAAAAAATAGTAGCATTTTTATGATTTGGTTCTATTAATTCAGTTTGCATTAAAGCGAGAGAGAAAAAAAACGAAAGAGGGGAAAAGAGGAATTCTTTAAAACGGGAGAGAAAGGAGAGAGAGGTCTATGAGGAAGAATGTGAAGTCTATTGAAATATATAAAAATAAATATTGAAATGTTATCACAAATTTTGTATAATTTTTTTAAATAATGTATAACAAGTGAATTTTACAAGTGTTTCCAAAAAATCACAAATTAATAAAAGATCAAGAAAATTATTGATGAAATAATGTTGAATTTGAATTTTTTTAGAATTGGGCCTTCCTAGCAAGGTTCTGTTTCCTCTCCGAAAAGGGAAAATTCCAGTACAAATTTATCTTGGAAGAAGGCACCAACGTTAATTTGTTATTGTATTACGACTCCCCTTCTCAATGGCCGAGTGTTTATCCTCCAAGGAAGTCATGTTCGCAGAAAGAAGAGGTCTTAAACAGAGATCATGGACAAATTGTTCCCTTGACAGCGGAACCTTTTTTAACAGCTCCATCGGAATGCATCGCAAACAGAACAACCAAAGAGGTTTTCTGCAACAGTTACAGGGAATTTCGATCATCCCGACCCCGATGGTGGTTCATCGCTTTATCAGATTGCACAACTCGAAATGGATTAAATGTCACCTATTGGATGTCTCTGACAAACGGCCCACGCGGAAGTTTCTGGAGAGAGCATTTCTCCGCTGATGAATTTTGTAATAAAAATTTCAAACTTCTGAAACATTCGGAACTGATCAAAAACTGCCTCACGCTATTTTGAACACTTTTTACATCCTTCGACACCTAAAATAAAACAAAATATATACACACTATTTTTACAGACCTCACCGTACCAAAATGCTCTCAAAATAGGGGAAATAGGGCGATTCTCTCGAAAATAAGGGGAACATAAGGCAATACATTTGTTTAAATAAAATTAATGTGTAGATACCATATCATTTTCCACTAAATAGTTGAATTTTCAAAAAAATTAAATTAAATGTTTACCAAAATAGATGCATCTTCAACGAAATCAGTTCTGCTTTTAATCAAGTAGTTTAATTTTCAACTTAAAAAAAAATAATTTTAAACGAAAAATATTATAGTTGACATTTCAACAAAGAAAAGATTTTAATTAAAAAAAAAAAAACAGTTAAATTTAAAAAAGCGATGAATTCTCAACGA
This sequence comes from Druon quercuslanigerum, assembly GCA_010014905.2. Lineage (NCBI taxonomy): Eukaryota > Metazoa > Arthropoda > Insecta > Hymenoptera > Cynipidae > Druon > Druon quercuslanigerum. The sequence goes on from JAAAKG020165673.1 coordinate 3,088, forward strand.
AAAATGTAATATTTGCATTGAATAAAAAAAATTGAATTCATCCAAAAAGCCAAATTTTCTACAAAACAGTTGATTAAAAAAATATTAAATAAAATTTTATATGTATCTTCAAACAAACAAGACGAATTTTGTAAAAATCACTTGAATTTTTAATCCGAAAATACGAATTAAAAAGAAAGCTGATTTTTAAACAAATAATTGAGTTTTCTGCTAAATAGTTGAATTTTTAACTAATGAAGATTAGTTTTATACCAAGGAAGACACATTTTCAATGCAAGAGTTTAGTTTTCAAGTCAAAAGAAAGAATTTTCAACAAAATAAGAACATTTTCTACCGAAGAAATGAATTTTGTACCAAAAAGAGAAATATTCAATCGAATACATGAAATTTTAATCAAATAGTTAAATATTCTATATACAAAGATACTACATTATTCACAAATGAAAGTGAAATATTAATTTAAAAAAAAAATTAACAAAAATTCAACAAAATAGTTATATTTTTAATCGAAGAGATGAATTTTTAACTAAAATGATGAATCTTTAATTTTAAAAAACTGAATTTTTACAAAGTAGTTAAATTTTAATTCAAGTAGTTCTTTTGAAAATTTGATTTTTAACAAGAAAGTTAATTTTTAAATAGGTAGTTGAATTTTCAAAAAAATAAAATTAAATGTTTACCAAAATAGATGCATCTTCAACGAAAGCAGTTCTGCTTTTAATCAAGTAGTTTAATTTTCAACTTAAAAAAAATTAATTTTAAACGAAAAATATTATAGTTGACATTTCAACAAAGAAAAGATTTTAATTTTAAATAAAAAAAAACAGTTAAATTTAAAAAAACGATGAATTGTCAACGAAAAATGTAATATTTGCATTGAATAAAAAAAATTTAATTCATCCAAAAAGCCAAATTTTCTACAAAACAGTTGATTAAAAAAATATTAAATGAAATTTTATAAGTATCTTCAAACAAACAAGACAGATTTTGTAACAATCATTTGAATTTTCAACCCGAAAATATGAATTAAAAAGAAAGCTGATTTTTAAACAAATAATCGAGTTTTCTGCAAAATAGTTGAATTTTTAACAAATGAAGATTAATTTTATGCCAAGGAAGACACATTTTCAATGCAAGAGTTTAGTTTTCAAGTCAAAAGAAAGAATTTTCAACAAAATAAGAATATTTTCTACGGAAGAAATGAATTTTCTACCAAAAAGAGAAATATTCAATCGAATACATAAAATTTTTGTCTAATAGTTAAATGTTCTATTAAAAAAGATACTATATCAATCACAAATGGAAGTGAAATATTAATTTTCAAAAAAATTAAACAAATCTTTAAGAAAATAGTTATATTTTGAATCGAAGAGATGAATTTTTAACTAAAATGATGAATCTTTAATTTAAAAAAAAAACTGAATTTTTAACAAAGCTGTTAAATTTTAAAGCAAGTAGTTGGTTTCATTTAAATACCGGCTATCAATTTTTTCGTGAAGAATTCATCACTTTGGTTTAAAATGTACTCATTTTTTTGAAAATTGGATTTTTAAGGAAAAAGTTAATTTTGAAATAAGTAGTTGAATTTTCAATAAAATAGGTACGTTTCATCGAGAAGCCTGAATTCTATACGAAAAAAATTAATATATACTTGGTTCATATTTGATTTACGTCTTTAAGAACTTAGTTTTTTAGTTGAAAATTCATTTTTTTTAAACTAAAATTTGACTTTCATTTTTGGTTGATAATTTATCTTTTTTAATATAAAATTTAATTATTTTATTGAAATTTCATGTGTTCAGTTGACTATTTTTTTGTTTTTGTTAGAAGATTAATTTCTTCGGTAGAAAATGTTCTTATTTTCTTGAAAATGTATCCTTTCAGGCTAAAAATTCAACTACCGGTTAAAAGTTGAACTGCGTGGTTGAAAACTTGTTTTTTTGTTGAAGATTCCTCATTTTAGTTGAAAATTCATCCCTTTAATAAAAAATAAATCTATTTTGTTGAAAAGTCGTTTTTTTAAATGTACTGTTTTTCATCTAAAATCAAAACCTAAATGTTATAACTTAGTTCAAAGTTGAACAACTTTGTTAAAAGCTCATTTTTGTTTGAAAATTCATAATTTTAGTTTCAAGTTTACCTATTTTGTTAAAAATTCGTCTTTTTTAGTTGAAAATTTCACAATTTGGTCATCATATAAACAATTATGTGCAAAAGTCGTATTTTTAAATTGAAATCAACTATTCTTGGTTAAAAATTTTCAATCTTTAACAGTTTATCAGTATAATTTCCTTTTTTCAGTTAAAAATTTACTTCTTTGGTTGAAAATTCTTCTTTTTTTTGTACAAAATGAATTTCCTTGGCAGAAATATTTTTATTTGAAATACTATGAGTTTAAAACGCTTAAACTTGAATTAGGTAATTAGTATTCAAACAAATTTTATTTAAAAGAATTTATTCCCTTATTTTTGTGAAAAATCTGCTTATTCACCTTGTTTGATCCTGATATGTCTATAAAAATGTTTTTTATTTGCAACTAAAAAATTAATTTATCTTTCAGATAAAATAAAATTTTCGGTTAGATCCGACAAGAATGGCCAAAAAAATGGAAATCTTAGATAAAAATAGTAACTTTAAATTTGTTCCAGATATTCTGCCTCTACTGATGGCATTTGCCATCGCCTACTTCATCCTCATAATCTGCAGCGTCTTTGTAGCTACCGAGCTGCGTTCAAGAAAACTTCTTCACGTCTCCTACAAAATCTTCATGCTCTCTCTCTGGTTTTATTTAATAGGCCTGATGTTCGAAATCTACTGTTATTCAATAAGAGCCTATATGGGAATTGATTTTCCGGGAGCAGCTCTGACTGCGAAACTCTTTCAAGCCTCTTCAGAAACCCTCTTCACAGTGCTGCTCTTGCTCCTAGCTTTGGGATTCACAGTCACCAAAAGTGTCCTTTCGATGATTCAAGTCTGGAGAGTCTTAGGCTTCGTCTGGCTCAGTACAATTTTACAACTTTCGCTCTTCATCTACCAGTCAGAGGTCTTCGATCCTGGCCTCGTACTTTACATCTACGAATCACCTCCTGGCTATGGACTTCTGGCTCTGAAAATTTGGACCTGGGTAGTCTTTCTGCTCTGCTGTTACAAGACCAGCTTAAAAGCGGCTGGCAAAATCAATTTTTATTCTTTTCTCATGACTCTTGGATCTGGATGGTTTCTCTTTCATCCTCTCATGGTATAAGATATACTTTCTTCTCAAGTATTGATTAGAAGAAGATAATCTTATAGGATTTTTTGAAATTATTTTCAGGTGCTGGTGGTTACTTTCTTGGTGGACAAGTGGATTCGCGAAAGTGTGGCGAAGGGCTGTTCCTTGTTGATGGTATTTTTGGGACACGCTTTCTTTTTATACTCGACGAGACCAGCGGCTGCTAATGTCCATTTTCCATTTCATATCAGAACTTTTCAAGTAGTTCCAATAAGTGGCGAAGGTCAGGGTCACAGTTATGAACCCAGAAATCAAACTGCTGTTCCTGCTTTCACTCTCACTGAGTTGAGACCCAACTTTCATCATAACAATCATAATAATAATAATAATAATAATGGAAATAATGGTTTTTAAATTACAAAAATTTACCCAAATTTTGGCAGCCGTTAGCATTATTTTTAAATTATAATATGAAATTATTTGTAAAGTACTTGTAAATAGTAGAAATTGTCGTTTATTATCATACTTAGATTATTTTTAAACTAAACATAAAATCTAGCCCTAGCAGGGTAGCCGTTTTAATCGATGAAAAAAATTCTCGGTCTTTTCCCGTTTTTTCACAGCATGAAAATATTTTTAACGGCCATTGAAATTAAAAAATTCGAATCCTTATAGCTAAAAATGTTTTCTTTTCAAGCAATTAAAACTGAAATTAAAATTAAAATACTTAAAGTGGAAATCTTTTGAATTTAGCGTACACAAATTTTAACTCAGAATTTCAAATTTGAAACTTTTCTAAATCTAACAGTTAAAAAATGTTGGGTTCAAAAATATCAATTCAATTCTCTAATTTTGAAGAATGAATCAATAAATTTGGCAATTAAAAAAATATATAATTTTAAGCAATTTAAAATTAAAATTCTGTTTTAAATGAACACTTTTTAAACTAAAAGTTACATTTTTTTAACTTGGTTGAAATTAATAATTGTTCAATTTTTATTTATACATCGAAATGCAACACTCTGAAATTTAAAGATAGATGCCTATTTCAAACAATTAGTTTCAAATTGTAAAGTTTTTAATACTTGATTTATAATTGCTAATGTTAAATGAGTAGTGAACTGTTCTTGTTGTATGAGTTCAAAATAGAATATTTTAGACTGAAACAATACCTGAAAAGGATTTAAAATTCGATAGCGTTTAAATTTAAATTCATCGATTTAAAGTTATTTTTTAATTTAAATGGAAAACAAAATTACAACAGTTCAATTTTAACGTTAAAATCTGTCCATTTGTTAATTTTGAAAGAATTCAGGATTGGCTTGTAAAATCGCTTCTGATTCAATTTTTAATACGCGAACTACAATTTAATTTTAAAAGTCATTCATATTCGATATGTACAATTGATCAATTTAAAACATTTTTCTATGAAAAATGTTTAATTTCAAGCATCAAGTTTTTAATTGTTTAGTAAGGAGATGATTAGAGTTTGGATTTTTTTAAATCTCATGAACTCCTTATCTGAGAAGAAATTGAATAACAATTATTTTGCTAAAATATTATTCGCCAAAGTCAATCCATTTATGAGAAAATGTACTCTCTTCCAAATTACTTTTTTTTATAGATTGAAATTTTCACTAAATCCTCATTTAAAATTATGTGAATATAACATTTTTACGCTTTTTTTAAATACAGAATTCGTGCTTTCTTGCATTTTTAGCAGTTAAACAAATTTAAAAAAAATAAGTTTTCAACAGTTAAAATTTGAATAAAATTAAAAATCGAATTTTCAACTGTTTAAAATTCAAGAAAAAACAACTTTTGTGTTAAAAGTTTTTGCTTGACATAATTTGACATGTGAATTAAATTCATAAAAATTTTATTTTTGGGAAATTAATAGCCATCCAATGGACTCTCATTACGAATTTATGAGGTTAAAAAAATCCCAACTCAGATAATCTCCTTTTAAGTCTTAAAAACTGAATAGTAGATTCTTTGAATTGGAAATATACGCTTGAAAATAAAGACTTAAAATGAAAAAATGTTAATCAAAAGATTTTAGAATTGCGCATTATAAACTAAACGATTTCATAATTTAAAAATTTAGCAATTGAACTTAATATTTAAAAAAAAGTTGAAATCGAACTTATTTTAAATTGCATTGTGCCATTTTATTCGACAGAGTATTGTTCTAAAAATTTGTAAAATTCCGGGTTAAAGAATAAATTCACTATCATGTCTTGGGTTTCCAGTCCAGCGGCTGCCTTTCAGAGGTATAATTAAAAAAATTAGACTCAAGATGGAACTGAGCAAGGATTCAAACTTGTGAAAAAAATATGAAGCACTACAGCCAATTTGATTAACGTTCAAAAGTAGTTTATTTACAATTAATATCCGGGCATACTGGGTTTCATACTATTCAGAATATCTCGTTTAATGAAAATTCAATACATTTTGTATAACTCTTTACAAAATTCGTAACGTTCAATGTTCAATGATAAATTATATCAATCATTAATTATTAAGCACCCAGTGCAGAATAACGAGCTTTATTGAGAAAGATAAAGCATATGTGCAAATTATACTTCTTCGCTTATTATATAAAGTGGGAACAATTTTTATGAAAGGTATAAATATGTACATTGAAGCTCCTTCGTGCCTTCGACATAATTATGTCGCTGTTATGATTAATAAAAATTACTAGTGTGTCATACACGATTAAATTATACAACTTTTACACGAAGTTTACACTTTTCTTTAAATATCCTCTCTAAATAATAGTTCTAAATTATCACAAATCACAAGAACCGTCTAGCCAACCGTCTTTCCATCTCTGATCTACGTTTTTGCAATCGAATTCTGGTTTTCCTATTTTTAGGTTTACTTCGTTGTGAATTATGCAGAGCCACTGACTTAATTGACTCTGCGACGATGTTTTTGGGGGACTTTTTTTTAATTGTACTTGCAAATCTTCGGCACAGGGGGCACAGGGGTAAAATTTTGAGAAAATGTAGAAGAAGGTACTCATGTCCTTTTGCTGGTCCATCGTAGGTTTTTCTGGATAATAAGCTGCCATTGTGTGAAGAAATGCCCATGTTTTTGAACCTAATTCATCTTTATCGAGAGGACAATCTTTGCGAACTGACGCTGCTGCTTCTGATGGCTTCTCTTCCTTCGTTTGCTACAATACCAAAACTGATTCTTATGTTTTTACGTCCTTTATTTCTTGAAATCCATTATTATATTTTAAATTGTACAAAAGCAGTTTTAAGCTTTTATTGGAATACGTACTGAATCAGAGAGATGTCTGATCGAATATTTATGCATTTATTTAAATGATATCGAAAAAGAATATTTGAAAATAGGCAATTAACAATTTTTACTTCCTTAAAACTGAAAAAATAAAATTTAAACTTGATTGTTTGTTTAATTGAATAAATACAGACCCTCAGGTAGTTGTGACTAGAAAAATCATTTATTTTTACAACTTTTTTGCAACTGAAGATTTTTATTATATTATTTTTTATAAATGGAATAAAATAATTTAAAAAATTTTATTTATCATTCTTAGGACTGCCACATCCTGTCTGACTTTAAAAAAGTGAAAAAATGGCATATTTAAACTGAAAAAGTATTTAATTGCTTTTAAATTTAAAATGAATTAAAAATAATTCGATTCATAAGACTTTAAAACAATTCAAGTTAAATTAAAAAATATTTAAATTAATTGAAAATAAAAGTAAACACCCTAAAAATCCAATTGATTTCAGTAAAACTGAAGAACAATTACAGGAATTTAAGGGAAATAAGAAAAATTCGATTAAATTCATAAAAATAGAAGGTGAATTAAAAAAACGTGAATTGAAAAAAAAATCAAAAATATAAAGAAAATCAATGAGTTCGGTAAGTTGGAAATAAGTTTTTAAAAATTCAAACGAATTCAAGAGAATTTTCTGAAATGCCGAAGAAGTGATTAAAAAAAAGAGTTTAGGATAGATTAATAAGAATTCAGGATGTATTCGAAATAAATTTAAGTGAATTGCACAAAATATTTGAAAATCTCTCAAAATCTTTGAAACTCTACGAAATATCTCATTTACTGTGAATAAATTCTTTGAAATCAATAAAAATCTTATAAAATCCCGTGAAATTTTCTCAAAATTTGATAATATTTTCTAAAATCCTAAAAAGGTGATTAAAATACCTTAACAATTATTCTATATCTTTCTAAATTCTAAGAAATTCTTTGAAACCGCATGCAATTTTGACCAAATCCCTTAAAGTAATTAAAATCTTTGGAAATCCCTTGAAATTTGATCAATATTTTGAAAACACCTGATCAGATATTAAAATACCCTAAAAATGCAAATTCTTTGAAATCCCTTAAAATTATCGAAATCCATAACAAATACTTTGCATTTTTTTTAATTTCTTAAAATATTTAAAATCCCCTAAAATATTTATAATTATTAGAAATACCATTGAATTACTGAAATTAATGGAAAATTCCATTGGATCTTGTAAAATACCAAAAAATATACCAAATCATTTAAAATTTTCTGAAGTCCCTTGACATGTTTTTAATCTATTAAAAATTTCAGGTTGTTTAAAATCTTTCCAATTACTGAAATCCAAATACTTTGAGACCTTTTAAAAATATTTAAAATTCTAGAAAATCTTATAAAATTCCTTGGAATATTTTAATATATAGGTCCTAGAAAAAAAAAACCCTATAGGTCCTAGAAAATCGTTCCGTAAAATATTCTGTAATCTCTCGTAATGTTTTGGTACATAAACAGATTAAAATTTTTATGTTTTTAATCAGAATTAATCTGGATTATTAGACGATTTCATAGGACCTATAACGTTTTAGCATATATCAAAATATTCCTAGGATTTTATGAGATTTCCGAGGCTTTCAATGATTTTAAGGGATTTTAAAAGCCCCGAAAGTTTTTTCATGAAAGGAAATACCAAATATTTTAAAGATTTTTAGACATTTCAAAAAATTCCAAGAAGTTTGCAATTGATTTCAGTACTTTCAAGAATTTCAAAGAATTTAAAACATTGTAGGATATTTTTAAGAGATTATAAATTTGTCGAGGGATTTAAAAAGATTTTTAAGGATCAAATATCTTAGGGTAGTTTAAATCGTTGTCTAAAAAACTAAAGTATTTCCAAAGAATTTGAAATTTTATTTAAAATTCTATGCATTTTCAAAATATTTACGAAATGTAAAGGGGTAACCAAGGATTTTCATTATTTTAAGCTGCGGTTGCAAAGAATTTCTGAAGATATGAAAGAATTTTACAGGACCTATATGGTTTTAAAATATTTTAAAATATTTTCAAGAATTCTATCCAATTTCCAAATATTTGTAGGGATTTTAAAAATTCTCCAGTTATTTTGATACATTTTCCAAGATTTCAGGAATTATTAGATTTCATGTAATTTCACGGGATTTTATAATATTTTTTATGGATTTGAAATAATTAGTTCAACAAATTGAGGGATTTTGTAAAATTTGAAAGATATTCAAAGATTTGTATGTATTAATAAAGATTTTAAAGAATCTTAAAGATTTTAGGATATTTAAAGACCCCAAGAAAGAGTAACGTTAAAATATGGTGTTTTTTTCACCTATTTTTTGGACCTCACTAGCGACCTGGTGAAAAAATATATTACATGTATCAAATTACTCGTCATTAAAAACCAAATTGAGCATCGCTTTTCGGTATTTTTTTTTAAATTACCCCTATTCAGAGGTTGAAAAGACCCGAAAAAAATTTAAAAATAGGAAATACCAATAATTATAAAATCATTTTTCCTTGTATTTTTTCTATAAAATAAACCTTAGAAAAGTAAAATCACGTATTTTCTTAATTGATAAGGGGCTGACGTAAAAAATAATTTTTTAATGAATGGTATTTCCTATTTTTAAATTTTTTTGGGGTCTTCTCAACAATTAAAAAGGGGTGATTTTTTGAAATTTCTAAGAAACGAAAAGCGATGTTCATTTTTATTTTCAGTGACGAGTAATTTGATCCCTGTAGCATATTTTTAAATTTTTCACCAGGTCGCTAGGGAGGTCCAAAAAATATGCGAACTTTGGAGTCACTCCTTTCAATTTATTCTAATAATTTGAAGTATTGATGCAAAATAATGATGAAGACTTGGGGGTATTTTTAAAAATTCCAAGGAATTTTTAAAAGCTTTAAGAACTGGCACGGACTTTTATAAAATTTTTGAAGATTTTAATTATTTCAAGGGATTTTAAAAGCGCTTAAGGTATTTTAATCAATTTTCCAAGATTTCAGGAAATATCAGATTTCAAGCCATTTCACGGAATGTTACAATTATGCCATGGATTACAATGAATACATTCACAACAATTATTGAGGGATTTCGTAGAATTTTAAAGATATTCAAATACTTCAAAGTATTACCAAAGATTTTTAAGAATTTTAAAGATTTTAGTATACTTAAAAAATCCAAGAAATTGGAGATTGATTCCAGTAATTTAAAGCATAATTTGAGAATAATTTAATAGATGAAAACAATGGTAATGGATTTAAAAAGATTCAAAGTAAATCTAATGAATTTTAAAGGGTTGATTTTTTAAATTAAGAAACTGTTAAAATATTAAGCACTTGTTGGCACTTACCAAAAATCAATGAAAATAAAAGCGTTTAGAACAAAAATATAAATTAGTTGATTATGGTACCTTAATAGGCTTCATGTTCCTTATATTTTTTCTAACTTTGTTAAAATATTTTTCTTTTATTCTTATTCACTGCATATATAGTAATACTGCATAAAATTCTAAAAACATACTTCAAAACTGATAAAAAAACATTTATAAAGGGTATCGAAAACCTTATTCAAACTATTTGTGACCATGCCACATCACATTTCCGGTTGCACAGCCAATAAACAATGCCTCATTTTCCCGCAAAAAATTCAAAAATTATACTTTTTAAACATTTAAAACAAATTTAATTTATTTAAACAAATTTTCCGTGAGTAATACCATTGAATTTTTTAAAATATGTTTGAATTTGACCAGGCGAAAGAATACTTAAAAATATGCAATTAAAAATTGCTGCTTCCTTAAAAATGAAAAAATTAAATTTAAACTTAATTGTTTGTTCAATTGAATAAGTACATTACCTAAGGTAGTTGGACCTACACAAATACTTTATTTTAACAACTTTTTTGCAACTGAATTTTTTCTTACCATCGCTTCTTACCAATTTTTGAAAAATGCTTAACTTATAATAAATGACAACTCTTTTTTGAGGGGGAAATATTATCTACAACTCTACTGTTTCAATTTTGAAAGAACATTTTTCTACGGCGAAAAAATTAAAACCATTAAAAAAAAGCATTTTTTAAACAAATATTTGTTAATTTTTTTAATTATTTAGTTGTAAAGAATGTTTTTCCATAAATGGCAGTCATGATGATTAAAATTCAACTATTAATAAAAATTGGTAAGCTGCAACTACAACAAAAAATTTAACTACAAAAAATATTGTTAAAATAATTACTTTCCGTGCTTTTAAATTTTTCTATGCCAAATTATATTTCTTCTTTCATAATGCTTGACGAATGACATTTAACTTTAAATCGTAGATAATTTTTTCCAGATATTTAAGTTTTGGTATGAAAAGAAACATAGGAAAATATTTAAAAAATTATATTTCTGCATTAAATAAAAAATTAATTCTTGTATAACCTCTTGTAATCCGATGTAATATTATGTAATCCCTTATAATCTCATGTACTCCCATACGCAATATATCACATGCAATCTTGTCTTTTACTGTAAACGAAAAATCGAAGTGGTTAATCCTTCTGTTTGTGGTATAGAAAAAAACTAATGATTTTATCATAAAATTAAGTTCACAAGACATGTCCGTCTAAAATTTCAATTTAATAGAAAATATATTGATGAATTTCAGAGAAGGTTTAGAAAAGTAAACATAAGATTGGTTTTCTATATTCAAAGCATAAAAAATTAATCTTTCTTTAAAACCTTATTATAATTCAATAATTATTAGCAACAAAAATTTTCCATACAAAATTGTGTTTAAATATAGAATAATAAAAACAAGTTTTGGTTAAAGAACCTTCCAATTATAAAAAATAACAAAACAAAAACTTTACTCAATATAAAAAAATTATATTCTAAAAAATAATAACAAAGAAATTAAAAAATAATATTGCATGTCACCTAAAAAAGATACTGTCATTAAAAAATGATGAAAATGTCATTTTATTTGCAACAAAACATCCTCACCTTTTCCGAATCGAAAGTCTTTTTTTGAATCTTCGCCCATGTCTTAAAATCCGTACAAGTTCGACAGGGCTTTTCTTGTGTCATTTTTTAAAATATTAACTGTCCAACACTTTTATATAAAGTCAAAAATAATGAGAAAATTTTCAGCATTTAACGCTGCTGATCGTCATACCGACATAACCTTTCTAACCTCAAAACCGGGGCCCGATAATGTTGTGTAGTCATTTCCAGTCGAATCGCAAAGTAATTGGTCCATATTTAAGAATCTAACGAATCAGTACTTCGGAAGGAACGGAAAACAGCTTCTGCTAGAAAGCAACATTAAAAATGACGCTTCTCCATCGTTTTTGATTTTAGAGTGATAAAAAATGTAATAAGAAACAATTCGAAATGCTTTTTCTGGGTTTCGAACTTAAGAAGAAATTTGTGATTATAATTTGATGTAAAGTGCCGATGTTTTTAGTAATAAGTTGACAAAAAAAAGTGCTTAAAATGGATAATATTGAACTGTTATTTTTTGATACATTTTCACATGACATTTCAGAGGTATACGAGTTTCATATAATCAATTTTGAGTTATTATTACTTTTTTGCAGTATCTAAAATTAGTCTTTTTCTGTTTTGTAGGAACTAAATTTGGATTTGGTTCAGTTTCCAAAGCCTGTATATATAAGTGAGGTTAGGATTATTCCGCTGGGTGCGCGAGTTCAAGCCGATTTTCCCGGAGGCGTTCGTCTTGGGTGAGTTATTTTATTTTTCTCGATATTTCATTAGAAATTTAATAAAATTTCACCTTGTCTACTTCCTTGCGTACATTCTCGAGTCTCTACAGTAGAAACTAAAGTAAAAATTTCAAATCGCTCCGAAATGTTTTTTGTTTATTTTCATTTTCGAAAAATTTAGTCACAAATTTCTGCAAAAGCAGGTTATTATCGTTTTCACTTATTCAGAATTACATATCTAAGCTTAATAGTGATTTTTATTCAATTTGGAAAGCAAGTGTTCATGCTTAAACTTTGGTCGAAATTCCGCTTTTTATTTCCGTCCTTCTAATACATTTTTATGTCGGAAAAAAAATAATTTTCTTCAAAGCTGAATCAATAACTTTATATTTTAATTTTTTTAGTTTTCTTTTTATGTCAAAATGTTGACCAAGACAACATGATCGTTCCTTGGAACTCTTAAAACTGAATTTTTCTTATTTGAAGCAATCAAAACTAAACTGCACATTGAATCACGCAAAGAGGAACTCTTCAATTTTTAGCTTTTAAACTTGAGGCTTAACAAATTTATTATATAAACGCTCAATAATTTACAGGTATTGAATGGACACTTCACACTTTCCAATTGCACAATTTTAAATTAAATGCCATTAAACTGAAAAATAAAATTTTTTGAAACTTTATAAATTGAACAAGTCAAAAATTGCGGTTAAAAAATATAAATCCACGCTATAATTTCAATGCTCTAAACTAAAAATAATCCTCTCTTTTAACTAACATTAATAAAATTAATAAAAGTAAACCATGCCCCTTTTATAATACAGAAAAAGTTTAAAACAAAAAAGTCTCTTCCAGTCATCTTAAAAATATCAAAATTTCCTCCCGCACACTTATTAAAAATGTTAAAAGGACCAAATTTCCCAATTCAGAAGAAAGTTAAAAATAAAAAATTCTTTTCGAAAAATTTGATAAAAACTTCCAAAACGAAAAAGCCCTGCTCTAATTCAGGAAAAAAGTTGAATTCCTTACAACTCCATAAAAATCAAAAAATTTAAAAAAATGCCTCTTTAAATTCTGAAAAAATTGATAACCAAAATGTCTCCCTTACAGCTGAACACTAAATCATCAAATCACCAAAGCATAAAAAAATGTTAAATAAAAAATTCGTCCCATAAACTCAATAAAAACAAAAAAGTTTTCCAATACAGAAAAAAATAAACAAAGTTTCGTTGTTCCAAGTTTATATAAAAATTAAAAATATTTCTTTTTCCCATTCAGAAAAAAATTAAAACTAAAATTTTGAAACTTCCAGTTTAAAAAAATTTTTAAGTAAAAAATTTCGCTCTTCTAATTCAGAAAAAAATACGTTACCAAAATTGCATCCCTTCAAACTCAACAAAAATGTTAAAAATAAAAAATGTGGCACTTCCAATTCAGAAAAAAAAGAAAAAAAATTCTTTCCACAAACACAATAAAAATGCGAAAAAGAGAAAAATGGCCTCTTCCATTTCAGAAGAAAATCAAGAACCAAAATTAAATCCCTTCCAAATGAATAAAAATTACAAGATTAAAAACGGGCTTCTTCTAATTAATAAAATAATAAAAACCAAAATTTTGAAATTAGAAAATTACAATAAAATAAAAAATAAATTAAAATAAACAACCAAAATTAAATTCCTGCCAACTGAATAAAAATTACAAGATTAAAAACGGGCTTCTTTTAATTAATAAAATATTAAAAAACAAAATTTTTAAATTAGAATTATGGAATACAAACGTCCTTTTAAGTAGAATTATTTTTATTTCTCTAAAATTAATCATCCTTCAATTGTTGTTTTTGAATATCTGATTAATAATTTTAAGTGAACAGTCAGATATTGTTGAATATTAAAGAAAATAAATTGAATTGGCTAAAAATGGAATATTTTAAACTGAAACAATATTATAATAGAATTTAAAATTGAATAAAAGCGTTTAATTATGAATTTATTAATTAGAAATTATCTTAAAATTGAGAATAGTTTATAGCATTTTAATCTAACGTTTAAATTGATTAAATTACTAAGGCTTTCGCATTTTAGAAGTTCAATTTTTAACATTAAAGTCTGTAAAGTATTTAATTTTCAGTACATTCAGAATCGTCTTGTATTATCAATTATTGTTCGACTTTTACAACACTCGAACTACAGTTCAGATTTAAAAATGAGTAAATAACTTATATTTTCATTTCATCAAAATGAAACTTTCTTTCATCACAAATTCTCAAAGTCTAACGCTGTTAATTTTTTAATTTTCAAGTCCTCAAAACTGCATTCTAAAATTGTTTAAACTGAAAATGTACGCTTATAAATGATGGCGTCAAATGGAAAATTTGTAAAGTAACAGTTTTTAGAATTGTACCTTGTAAATGGAATGTTTTATTAATTTGCATAGGTTAATAATTAAACTCAACATTTAAGAAAGTTGTTGACCGAGCTTATTTTAAATTACAGTATATCATATGATCAAAATTTGTAATATTTCAAGTGACTGGATACATTTTGTTTTTAGAGCTACGAACCCTTCTCAATTTGAAATAGAATTTTTCGTGAACGACCTGAGCAAGCCAGGAGCATCGACGTTCGAATCTCTAGGAGGTTTGGAATACAAGCAGAATATACACATCCAACTTGAATGTGAACGCAAACAAATTCCGACGGACGGATTAGTTCTCCGTGGCTGGTACACAACGATAACTCTAGCCGTTTATGGAACTTTGACCAAGTCAATTAGCAATCCCCAGGAAGTTCCAAGCTCAGCCCCAGCCACGACTGTACCTGTCGCAGCCCCAGAAGAAGTTCCAGTCAAGGAAGTCACAATCCCTGCTCCGGAACCGGAAGCCGAATGGTTTTTCGAAAACCAGGCTCAGAACAATTCCACAGTAAGTTCCTAGTTTAATTTACAATTGCACAATTTCATTTCAAACTGATTATTTTCAATGGTTCATTGTTTAAATTGTTCGAGGGGTTGATCACTCGAATTTAGTGTGTACACCAGTTTTCAAAATTTAAATGAATTCAACATATTACACAAATATTCCCAAAGATGTATAATTATAATTTCAAACACGTTTTCCTGTAAATGACTTAAACCCAGAGCTTCAAACACAAAGAATATTTGTCTTTATTTTTTATTTTGGATGTCTTATAACTATTTTTTGATTTAAAAAATTTACGCCGAAGCCGTTCTGAAAAAAGCGACTTAATTGTGTTGTTTCAAATTCAATCATTTTGTTTCAAAGTCATTAATTTGGTTGCAGATTTAACCACTATTTTGTTAAAAATTCGTCTCTTCTGGTTGAATTCAATAGCTTCTGATTTAAAATTAAAATCCTTTTTTTAAATATTAACTTGTAACATGTTTTGTTGAGAATTTTTATTTTTTGTTTGATAATTCAACTTTTAGTTGAAATTCGAACTACTTTGTTAAAAAGTTATTTTTATGGTCAATAATTCATCATTTGAGTTAAAAAATCCTTTTTTGCTAAAAAATTTACTATTTAATTCTGTTCCATGTTTGGTTAAAATTCTATCTTTTTTAGTTGAGAATTTAACTCTATTTTAAGTTGAAAGTTTATCTATTTTAGGCGAAAATGAGTATTTTTGATAAAAAAGTTATCTCATTATTTGAAACATCAATTGAATACATTTCGTTGGTTGAAAATTAAACCGTTTTGTTGAAAATTCGTTTTTCTTTTAGTTGCAAACTAATTTATTCTACGGAAAATGCAGCTATTACATTTTTGCTTTAAAATTTATTATTTTTAGTTTCAAATTGAAGGGTTGCAGTACAGAACTAGATAAACAACATTTTTCCGAAGATGGCCTTTTTGCATAAAAAAAAAAAAAAATCTAATAAAATGTTTATTTTTTCAAAGAAAAAGCTCTTAAATAAAACTATTGTCCACTTGGTCGGAAACAAAGTATTAATCAAATTCCAACATAAAATTTAAAAACTCCATTTTCTACAAAAAGCCATTTTTCTACGTTTTCTTTGCTTAAATTTTTGTCGTGCAATCAGAAACGAAATTTCTTAACATTATTTTTGTTTATTTATTAATATAAATAACATATTTTTCTTCTCTTTATACATCTTTCAGTCAAAACTCGTATATTACAGTGCGATACCTTCATACAAAATCTTTATTTTTCCAGAACAGAATATTTTCAAATATTTTCAAAACCCATACAATTTGAACGTCCAAATTCTTGAATAATTTACTTGGAATTGGTTCACGTATTCTAATCAAACTCATCTCCTTTCAATTTAGCAACTAAAAATATCAGTAGTAAGTTTTGTATTATTTAAAAAAAACTGAAAATCGCTTTTCTAATTGTTATTTTTAGAGACTGGATATTTTATTTTAACCATACATTTTGCTTGGTTATATACTTCTCTACTGAAACCCTTTAGTTCATTTATTTGGTTGAAAGCTCGTCTTTTTGGATTTGAAAATTCAATCATACATTTGGATTTTTTTTTATTTCCTGAAAGATCTTTCTTGGTTGAAAATTAAACTCTTTTGATGAAAATTCTTCTTGTTGGTTTGGAAATTAGTCTTTTATGGTTTAATTCAACTATTTGCAGTTAAAAATTAAAATCTTATTTGGTTGAAATATCAAATATGACGCTTTTCGTTGAGAATTCTTCTTTTTTGGTGAAAAATTTAACTATTTGGTTGAAAATGGGATCACCTACAAAAACTTTGTTTGCAATATAGTTCAGTTTTTTTTTATAACTTTTAACTTCCAAGGAACTAAAAATTAAATTAATACTTAATTTGGAAACAAAACATGTGGCGTCTTGATGTCTTGAAACGCGTGGTGTGACGTCACACACCTTCAAAGCCGTATAAAATTCATGTCAGTTTGATAAAAACAATCCAAATAATGACTCATCAAGGTTTTTTGGCTAAACGGGTTTATTGTTATGGAGTGTCAGCATGCCTGAATATGTTACAGTCAGTTCGGATAATTTGTCAAAAGTGAGTACACTTATAAGTGATTTTTTTTTTGCGAAGTGCTTCAGATTCTACGTTAATGTTATACCGATACTCGAGGAATAAGAGGGAAAAAGAAAGTAAATAGGATCAATTTTGCACTTGTTGCGTAAATAAACAATTTAGTTTTGAAGGTTAGACCTTCAATCCCGGCATCCCTTATTTATAACACCGTTGAACATCATTAAATTGTGGGTTTTATTTTATCAACAAAATTATATTTTTTATTTCTCTATTCATAGCCAAAATATTTACTTAGGCTGAAATGATCTTTGCAACAATATGCTATTAAAGTTCAGCGTGTTGTAGGGCACATATGTCACGCTGAACAATTATGTATCATTTTTTTCGTTCCTCGCCTTTTTGTATAGATATAAATAATTTTCCTGGATTTTTGACAGAGGTGTTCTTAAATTTAGGCACAAAACCCCCATTGCAGCACTATTTTCTTTCATTTTTTATTTAAAAAAACCTGAATCGCCGAGCTTATTTACATGCTTTTGAAGGCGTGCGACGTCACATCAAGATAGCAGATTGGGCGCGACAGAAATAGGAATTTGAAATGTGTAGAGGGGAACGGGGCGATTTTAGGCTAACTAGAATTTTACATTTTTTTTATGGTTTCAAAGAAAATCTTGTATAATGTGAATGATACCATTTTTTTATTTACTGAAATTTTACTTAAAAAACATCAAAAATACATTTTAAAAGTATTTTCAGACGAACTATTCATCAAAGTAGAATTAGATTTGTCTATTTGAATTTTATTCGAATTTTTTAACATTAATGTGCATGATGAAACCGAGCAAAATTTAAAATCTGTAATATAACATTGTATTTAATCAATACAGGCGAAAATAAAAGTATTTTAATTCATATTTGAGACAATCAGAGTTAAGTAACTTTATTATTAATAAAAATTAAAAATACCCATTTTTCTACATTTTTATTGCATTATTTTCATTTAAATAATAGGTTTGAAAATCAAAATTTTCCACATGCGGTTAATTTTTGCTTGAAATTTTACTTTGAAAGTTGATGCTTCAGAGGAAAGACATTTTTTTAATTTAAGGCTTAACTGATTAGTTGAAAGCAGAAAATTTTGTATTTGACTAATAGGTTGGAAATTCCTTTAAAATTAAAAATTTGGTTGAAAGTTCATGAATTTGGTTGAAAATTAATTTTATTCATGGTTAGAAATTTAGTTCTTTGTTAGAAATTCTCACTATTTGGTTGAAAATTTATGTATTTTTGAATAGAAAATTCACTTATTGGGTAAGACATTTATTATTTGGTTTAACATTTATTTCTGCTGTTGAAAATCGAGCTATTTGGTTCAAAATTTATCTCTTGTGGTAGAATAATAATCTACTTGGTGACTAATTCACCTTTTTGATTAAAAATTCATTTCTTTCGTTACAAATTTAATTACTAGTTTGGAAATTATTTTAAAAGTTCAAATTCGGTTGAAAATTCCTGTACATGTTTTGTTAAAAATTATTCGTTCAGGGGAAAATTGATCT
Source organism: Druon quercuslanigerum (assembly GCA_010014905.2). NCBI lineage: Eukaryota > Metazoa > Arthropoda > Insecta > Hymenoptera > Cynipidae > Druon > Druon quercuslanigerum. The sequence continues at coordinate 21,884 of JAAAKG020165673.1, forward strand.
TATTGCTTGAAAATCCTTCTGTTTGGTTGGAAAGTTACGTATTTTGTTAAAAATTCATCTATTTGGATGATGATTGGTATTTTTTGGTAGAAAATTCATCTTTTAGATTGCAAATTCAACTACTGGGTTAAAAATTAATTTTTCTGTTGTTCAAAATTTATCTGTTTGAGTAAGTGTTGATTTTCAAACATAATTATTTCAATTTAAATAATACAATAAAAATATTAAAAAATGGTAATTTATCACCTTTTGAAAAAGACATCTTTTGATTGATATTTGATAATAAAATTAATTTTGCTCGTATCAAATACAAATTTTTAATCTGCTGAATATGTGTGTCTTTGAATGAATTATCAAATTTTATATTAGTAAACCCTACATTTTCGTCAGTTTTATTATGCACACAAATATGACCTTCTTTGTCACTGTCCTTTAACTGAAATTGAAATTCTTAATTATTTGTGTGAATTTTTCAAGATTCTTTCCTTCAAGTTTTTCAAATTACCCAATCGGCATTCAGAGAAAGTAACAGCAATACTTTCGTGATTTTCGGAAACATCTATTTTTTAAAGAAGGATTTTAACTGGAAATTAATGACTGATAATTTGAGAATATACGTTACAAATTAATTATTTTTATATAAATAGAGCAGTATATCAAAATACGTTTAAATTTGAGGAGACTTTTCTAATCAGAATAAATTATATAAGAATAAGTCATTAAAATCATTTAATAAAAATATTTTCCCTGTCCTATTTCATCTATCTATATAGAAAAACTAACTGGTATTGCTTCGTCATGAAATAAAGTAAATATTGTCATTAAAAAAAATATTAGTGTTGATAACGATTTACATATAGAAAAAATAATAAATATTTACTCCACACAAAATGGCATGAATAAACATGATTTAAGAAAGTAAATAATTAAATTGTTCCGTCTTGCCCCCTGTATTTTTTATTCGTAACTAAGTGTTTCGCCATATTTAATACTTTACGAAATTGAAACATAAAGCTACCCAGTATTACAATAACAATTTACATTGTAGTACCATACTTCGCAACAGGTGACGAGTACTTTAATGAAAAAAAAACCTGTCCCATTTATGCCCCGGTCTACCCTACACATTTTTCTTTTTCAATTATAAATTCGAAAAAAAGTGTTTCTAACCCTATACTGGTATTATTAGTGATTTTAGAGCATATGCTTCAATATGCGCAAATAAAAAAATAGTGGATGACCTTATTTCTTGTTTGTAATAAAATATTAATGTTTATAGTTTTTTTATGGAAGTTCATTTTTTTAACTAAAAATTGAACTTCTATTTTTTCGTCGAAAATTCATTTTATTCAATTATTATTTTTTAAATAAAAAATATGACTATTCTGTTTTAAGTTAAAAATTTATCTTTTTTAGTTGAATATTCAACTATTTTGTTAAAAATTCGTCTTTTTGGTGTTGAAAATTTAATTATACATTTTGGAGGATATATTTTTTTTCGTTATTGACTGAAAAACTTTTTTGGCTTAAAAATTTAATTCTATTGTTAAAAGTTTGTTAAAAAAAATACTTTTAAATTAAAAATTTGGTTTAATATAAAAATATTTTGCGTTGGAGATTTTTTATTGAAAATTACTTGTTAAAACTGAAAATTTATCTCTTCTATGTTTGGTACAACACTTATTTTTTTGACTTGCAAACTCAACTATGGTAGAGAAAAAATCAAGAAGACCTGAGAGAATGAGAAATATATCAATAGAATACATAATTTTAAATTATTATTTCAGCCTTTATCTATTTTTAATTTTTCAGGTTTTTCTGACTTTGTTCTACCATGTTTCTGTCAGTAAAACGTGTTAAGGTGTTTAAGAGATTTTTTAGACATAAGTAGGAACATATCATTTTTAAATAAGTTCTCAACTATACACCTTTTTTTAAAAACAGTGGCTTATAAAATATGAAATTATCTCTTATAGATCAATTTACATATAAAAATCTATCAATTTTTTAAATTCAATAATGTCAAAATATATTATAATGTAATGTTTTACCAAATAGTTGAATTTCTAACAAAAGATGTAGTTGAATCCCTAATAAAAAATAGAACAAAATTATATAAAAAAAAATACAGTTTTCACCAAAAAGTTGCATTCTCAACAAAAAAACGAAATTTCTATCAAAAGAGAACATTTTTTAACTTGAAAAAAAGGTGAAACAGGGAAAAAGGAGAGTTTTTTTAAAAAGGTTATAAGATGGGAATAGGGGAAAGAGGGAGAGGGTAATTTCAGCTTTGAGTCTCAATTTGATATTTCTAAAGTTTGAATCTCTCCCATTAAAAATCGTTTTGTTTAAAGCGCTTAAATTTTAAACGCTCGAACTCTGATTTTCAAATTATTCAGTTTTGGCCGCTTCAAGCTTTAAATTATAAAAAAATAAGATCCAATTTGAAGTGGTAGCATTTTTAACAATTTCAATTGAACATCTTATTTTGATATTTGAATTTAAAATTGTTTAAGCATTAAGGCTTTATGTTTTAAACGAATTAAATTTAAACAACTTTTTTCAGTTTTTTTTGTGAATTCGCAATTTAAAATTATTCAAGTACAAAAGCTTTAAATTTTAAATTTTCCAGGACAGGTATCTATGACAAATTATCAAAATGTAGGCTGTTGAGACATTGTTTGTGATATTGTGAGAGATAGATTTCAAAATATTTTAAAAAATTTAAGATTTCACGAAAGCTTGTATACCAGATTTCAATAGCGATCAACCTCTCGAAATTTATAAATTAAAGCAAATTCATTAAATAAATTTTTTTCAGGAATCTTCTACGGCTGCAAATCCACCTCCACCACCGCCACCAGTGGCTCCACCTCCAGCACCAGAGCCAAAAAGACATCCCTCCGTAGAACCACCAAAGTCAGAACCTCCACCATGGAAAGAGGAAGAAGTTCCTCCTCCCCCTCACAAACCAGTAAAACGTCCAACCTCTCCTCCTTCCGAATCCCTCATTTCTCTCAGTCCAGAATCTATTTCTGCGGAAGAAGAAGACGGAGACCATGAACCGAAAGATACCGGAGCTGTCGAACCCTTCGAACCAATTCTTTCCGACGAGGAAATGTTGGACGATGTTCCATCAGCAATCGACTACGAAGCCGAAAGCCAAGCCCTAGATCTCCTTCTTTTACATCCTCCGAATTTCCTCGATATAGAAAAACCCCCTAGTAATTTCGAAGATCGGTCTCTAGACGGACGAGCGGTTGAAAAACTACGCGAGACGATCATTTCCCTCGCAAAATCCGTTTCCAATTTTGCATCAGCTTCCGGACAAGAGAAGGAAACCTTTGTTCACAATTGCGAGTTGTTATGTACGGCTCTCAATTCTTTTAATCTCACCCCAGAGGATTTCCAACATCTTTCTGATATTAGCTGCGCAGGCTTGGATATTGAACTTGCAAGGTCTCAGCCTCAGCCGGCTTATAAAGTTCGGCACGTTAAAGTTGGAGTTCGCCTGACAGAGGCCTTGTGTCGACTATCCGAAGGGCCAGATATTTTATTAAAAATCAACGTGCCTTACAAGCTTCTGTCTCTCTGTATGCGAGAGAACGTTGCACTTCCTGTTAAACTTTCTGCAATTCGAGCTTTAGATGCAGCCCTGATTAGTCCGAAAATCGTGCATGAATTTCTGAAGATGGACAACGAGCTCTATAAGTTGGCTTTGATGATGTTGGACGAAGCAAAACTCGTGCGACTGAAGTACGCTCTGAGCTCTTTGCTGAGAAAGGTTCATGTCTATGAATTGCTCACTGAGCTATGTCAATTGGATCGGAAAAATGAAGTGAAAGAGTTGGATAAAGTGAGTCAATTAAAGAAAATCAATGAGCTGAAGGAGATTATTGTTGATGAGTTGAAAAAGGCTTATGTCTACGCACCAACTTTGATGGCCCAACCAAAACGACAACTTCCAGCGAGTTCTCAAATGGAATTTGAAAGAGAACAGGGCAGAAATCCTAGGAGGCATTTGATAACATATTTTGCTCATCATAAATTATTAGAAAGACTTCTTGTGATTCTAACGTCTCCGAATTCGGAGGCTGAATTGATCAGAGCGACGAGAGAGTTTATTTTCTCAATGGCGGACACAAAAGAGGGGTTGGTTTATATGATTAAAGAGCCAAAGGTGACGCAGTCTTTGTTGAAAATTTTTAGGTACGACCAAGGAGGAATTGGAGAAGAACTCGCTTGGAGGTTTCAAATTGTACAATGCATGATGGTCCTGACTTGCAAAAGTGAGGATTGGACCTCGCTGAGAAAACTACATTCTTTTCTTACCTATCCTCAAGGACTTCGCGCTGTGATATATGTCATCCCGATGGATAATTTTATTGATGTTTTGATTCCCTATCTGGCGGATGAACATCTTTATGAATTTGCGGCGGAGATTATTTCGGTTGTGATTAGATATTCGGGGAGAGTGGAAATTTTTCAGCATCGAGCTGTCGAGTTGATGGAGAAGACGAGGAACCAGGTGTTGAGGGATGTCACGCCTTATTTAACGGTTGCTGCTCAAACTTCCAGGTGAGATAATCCGATTCTTCTGGCATTCAATAGTGCTTTTTTATATTAAATCGTATCTTATCTAGAATATAATATGGATTTATTTTTTAGTTGGAACTACGGAGACGTTTCCTCACTGATCACAATCATCCGAAAGAATTCAGACAAGGCAGCTTCTCTCCCCGGTGAATTAATCACTGCTTTGAGAATTCTGCACTACCTCGTTTTTCCTCCACACAACGATGTGGATCCAATGGAACCCTACATCGAACTCAAACACAGGAACGCCCTGACTCAACTTTTTGCCGCCGATGGCCTCAGTGCTTTGATTTCGGTAATGTCCAACATTGCAGATTTTTACGAACAGCCTTTTTTACATCGAGCAACTCTCAGCGGAAAAAGATGTCTAGCTTTAGTAGCTTTGCTTCTTCCATCAGTGACTCTCACAAGAGCTTTACTGGAGCGTCTCGTTAAATGTATGGGAACTGGCTTCAAAGATTTAACGGCAGTTGGTCCTCTCCTAGGAGTCTATTCTCTGATTGAAGCCCTTCCAGCTAATCAATCAGTTCAAAATCTCTCAGACGAAATTGTAGCAACTCTTCTCATTTTTACACGAGCTGTCGACTCGGACGGTTCCGGAAACGTGGCAAAGTCTCTCTGGACCCAAATGCTTGGAGAAGTTTTGAAAATGCTTTCCATGAGTCCTTGCAACTTTGTTCCTGGATTGAAATTACTCACGAGATTATTACCCCCGATTTTAACGCCGAAGGAAACTTCTTCTGAGGATAAGACGAGAATTCTAGGCTTGAGGAAATTGTGGTCTGCTCATCTTCAAGCGCAAGCTAATAATCTTACGGAAAATCTGAGGTTGCTGTGTTCCAGTTGGAATAAAGATTTGCTGAGTTTGGTTTCCATGGTTTGCAAGCAGCTCAGCGATTTGGCGGCGCCAACTGCGCTCCTTGTTGGAAGGTAGGCTTATTTTTTATTTCAAATTTGGAACTTTTTTAGTGATGACACTATTCTGCTACGATTTGGAAAAAATTATACTAAAGACACTATTTTGTCACAATTTTCCGCCAGTGTCACTATTTTTTTTACTTTTTCCTTAAAAATATTTTTGAACCTTTGGTGAGGTCCACAGGTTGTGAGCCCCCCCCCTTCCAAGAAAATATTTTGATTTTAAATCAAAAACAGTTAAATTAATAAAAATGGAAGAATTTTCAGCAATGCAGTTTAGTCCTCAACCGAAATAGATTGATTCTCAACCAGGAATTTTTAAACAGTTGAAGATTTAACCAAAAAGATGAGTTTTCAATGCAGAAGATTAATTAAAAAAAAAAAAGTCGCAACAAAATACCGAAGTTTTTAAACAAATAGTTGATCTTTAAAAGACCAAGAAAGAGAGAGAAAGACCAATTTTTGACAAAATACATACATTTTCAACCAAAAAGTTGAATTTTTAACCAAAAAGTTTATTTTTCTCCGAAAAAGACGAATTTTTTAAAAATTAGATAAATTTCCAACTAAATAAATCTAAAAATATCAATTTGCACAAAAAATGAAGTAGTCAAATATCCATTTAAGAGAGTTAATTTTCAATACAAAGTTCAACCAAAAAGTGGATATTTCACCAATCAGTTCAATTTTCAAAGACGTAGTTAATATTTCTGTCAACAAAATTAATGTTTACCACTTAAAAAGCGAATTTTTAATTAAAACTATGAATATTCAACCAAGGGGTTAAATTTTAAAACTAAAAAATGAATTTGCAACAAGCAAAGAGTTACATTTTAAGCAAAAATAATGGATTTTCTACATAAATTTTTATCTAAATAGATGTAAAAAAAAAGTTCAATTTTGACAAAAAATGGAGTTGTTCTTCTTTATTCATAATGTGTCCCCTAAGGGTTTACATGACTTCCATTCCATACCACTTACATAAAAAACCGAAAG
>JAAAKG020165684.1:0-54885 GCA_010014905.2 Druon quercuslanigerum
GAGATAGAGACATTTTTTTCACAATCTTAAGATTTGTCAATATTTTAATAATATTGATATAGACCAGTAGACAAACAAAATTAACATCTAAAATGAATAATTAAATATTCCCTGGTCAATAAACCTAAGATCAACTTCTAACAAATGTTGACATTTTTTTTAATCTGGTGTAAATTTGGATGATAACTTTGATATACTTGTGAATTATTTTATAATAATTTGAAATCATTAGAATATCTGACATCTTTGTGAAATCTTTTGAAATCTTCTAAAAATTTTTGAAACCGTTTAAAATCTTTGAAATTTTTGAAAATTTGTTAAGTCTGATGTACTGACCCTTTTTTGAAATATTTGAAATTCTAAAAATCTTTATCAAATTTGTATGAAATCGTTTAAATATTTGTGAAATCTTTTGAATTAATGTAAAATCTTCTAAGAACATTTTTAATCTGTTTAAATCTTAAATCTCTTTAAATGAAAACGTTTAAAATTTGTGAAGTTTTTGGTCTGTAACTTATTTGAAATATTTGAAATTCTTAAAATATTTATGAAATCTGTATGAAATCTTTTAAATATTTGTGAAATCTTTTGTATTAATTTAAAATCTTCTAAGAACATTTTAAATCTGTTGAAATCTCTAAGAACTTTTCATGAAATCCTTTAAATATTTGTGCAATATTTTGCATAAATTTGAAATCATTGAAATATATGAAATCTTTGTAAAATCTTTGGAAATCTTCTAAAAAATGTTGAAATCGCTTTAAATCTGTAAAAAGTTTCGAAATCTTAAAAATCTTTGTGAAATTTTCGAATTCTTAGTGGAATCTTTGACGACTGGTCATATGCTTATTTCAAGTTTTTGAAATCCTTGAAATCTTTATGAATTCTCCGAAATCCTTTGGAAATGTTTGTAAAATCTTTTAAGTGCACACCAAACTCTCGCTTTCAGTCCAGTGTTCAGTCAGTGACTGAGAGCGAGAGTTTAGTGTATACTAGACACGCACCTTTTTTAGAATTTTGTAATTCGTGAAATATTTCTGAAATTTTCAAAATCCTTACCATATTTTTAAATTATTGGAATATTTTGAAATATTTTGAAATCTTTAGAAATAGTTTCTTACCTTTTGAAATCTGGTGCACATATAAAAACCAAGTGTTCAGCTCCTCGAAAAATCCGTTGTATGACCATGACTCATTCTAATTCTGAAACTGAAATAACATCAAAAATATTAAATTCTGTTAATTAAAATTTATAAAATAATTAGTATAACCTACAAATGTGGCTGAAAGCCTCTTTATTTATTCGGTAATAAACAAAACGTAAATTATATTTTGATAAATAAGAAAGTTTTCTGTGGCAAAATTTCTTCTAAACGAGATTTTTATTTTATAATAGACTAAGAGATGTAAAGCACTTTTCGCATTTCAATAAAATCACTGTTTTAAAAGCAAAAACAAAAATTTGTATTCTCGTGAAAAATTCAAGAATTCAGGTTTTCAAGGTCACTGGACACCCTGCAGACGTTCCACCTATTCCGAAATTCAAGATATTCAAGAAAATGTCGTATGGTGGAACTTTAAAACGAATAAGATTATAGTTTTTTAACATATTATAAAGTGAGAAATATTTAAATTTCTTTTCAATCCCTGCAATTTCCCAGGTTTTCCTGGTCATATATAATTCTCGGTCTTTGTCCAACTTAGCCGCTAGTATGTATCAAATTAAAAAAAAAAATTAACAATTAGAACATTCCCTTTCACTTTTTAAAATATGTCCCAAAGTCGTTCAAACAAAAACTTTATGAACAAAATGTAATAATAGATGCTTTCAGGAGCTTTTCTTTCTTTCATATTTTGTATTTAAATCAGCCAACCTTTTACTGGAAACTAAATATAATACTCTTCGACGAATTTGCATGTAATATAGAATTTTTACAAGTCGATGTAATTTGAAAAATAAAATTTCTTTTGAACGTTTTTCTCGATTATCTCTCCTCCATCTCTTCCCAGGCATGAAATAAATTACCTGGAAATATTCCAAAAAGTTGAATGGTCTAACGAGGCAAGTCAAGGGTCGGTATATTTTTCCAGGACAAAGAGAGGTCTGAAATTCAAATTCTGAAAGCTGAAAGCTGAAAGGGATAAAGAGAACGAGAAAAGGTGGGGGAGTACACAGTACAGTCGACTTAACGGGGTAAGTGTTCCGTTTCTAAAGGCACCTGCAAACATTCAAAAAAGGTGCTAAGGATTTCAAATGTATCATGCCGTAAGAGTCTAACCCACACTCTAAATTTGAGTCAGTCAAAAGTGACTGATTTAAAAAATGCGGTTTCAACAACTGGCATATCAGTCAAAAGTTCATCAGTCATTTTAAATGATCCAATATGTTAAATTTGTAACCAAAAAAGGTCAATTTTTAACCAATAATGAAGTAGATATATTTTTAGTTGAAAAAAGTAATGTTCAAAAAAAGAGACGAATTTTCAAACTAAAATGTTGAAACTTCAACCAAAAAATGAATTATTAACAAAGTACTTCAATTTTCAAAGTAGTCGGATTTTTAAACAAGAATAATAATTTTTTACGAACAAAGACGAATATCCAACAAAATACAAATTTTTGTACCAAACAGTTAAATTCTTAATTTGAAAGAGTTATTTTCGACTAAGAAAACCGAATTTTCAACAAAATACTTAAGTTTTCAACCAAAGGGTTGAATTAAAAAAAATGATATAAATCATTAATTAAAATAATTATTTTTTAACAAAGCAGTTCAACTTTCACGAGAAGTTGAATATTTAAAAAAAAATAATTTTCTACTAACGAGGGCAAATTTTCAACCAAAAATTTGAACTTTCAAGTCCTAGGGACCTAATTATTAAATAAATTTTTAACTAAAAAATATTAATTTTTAACAACAAAAAATGCTAGACATTATTGAAGAATTGTAATTTAGAAATAAATTTGCTATTTTATGGTGGCAGACAAATCAGATACATCTATTGACAGAAAATAAGTCATTTACAGTGACTCCTCGATTCATTAATCAATATTAACTGATAAATCTGTTGAAATGACGTTTTTTTTAATAGAAATGACTAATTTCTCAGTACTTGATAATTTTATCATTAGGGGTATGTGATACTTTGTCGTGTGGTCAATCGAGGAAACTGAATTCGGATATGCTACAAAATATCATAACGGACGTCCCTCGACTTTTTTTTGAGGGATAATAACAAAAAAATGTATTGTGCAAAATAAAAATGTGATGCATGTGCATCATTAAGAGGTTAGGGTCGTTTTTCATATCTCTGTAATTCCGATAATGTAGGTGTCTGTCGTACCGATGCTGCCGGTAAGCACTCTAGATTAATTATGGGAGAAATTTGTAACACACCAAACCTCAAAACACAAACACATTAAATGAAGCAAAATTAAAATTGTTTTAATTAACCAACAAATAAAGTGTGGAGGGACGTCCGGTAGCATATTCGCTATCATTTCCCAAATTTGTAAGACAAAATATTTATTATTCTAGGAAAGAAGCCGGGGGAACCTTAAAAATCGATAATCACATGTCCTTAAAACTTTGACTGATTCAAATTTACGAAGCACAAATTTTCAAAAATGAGAGTTTCGGCTAAAAAAATCAAAAAAATTATAATACACATCTTGTAGAAAAGCTTTTTAAAATTTTATTCTTTAATTTTTGTTTTGCCGTATATTCGTTTTTTAAATATTTTGTACTTTTTTAGTTTTATATTTGTTGTTTTGTATTGCTTTTAGTTTTTATTATATTTAAAGTTTCGATATGCATTTCTTTAGCTTTGTATTTTTTATTATATAAAATAAAATTTCCAGTTGCTCTTGTCACAACAGCAAATTTTAATGTCTTGAATCAACTGAAACAAAGAATCTGCATTCAATTATTAACATGAACCAGAAAAATTCGAGAAGGTGATCAGCTGATTTTTTTAAAATCCTACCCATGTTAAAAATTAGCGCATCCAACGCAACGCCAGGGGGCTCTATTACAATACAAATTCTACCATTTTTTGCACATAACCACAATCCTTAAATTCACGTAGCCTTACCATTCATCGGTTTTTATTTCTGTGTGACAGAAGTTCAGATAAGGGTAAGATAAGGATAAAATAATTCTCATCCCCTGTGTTATCAGGATAATTCCCAAAATGCTTCATGCCTTTAGTTCAAAGCAATAAGGATCTTTCTCATCCCTTCTGTTATCAGGGTCACTCCCAAAGTTTATTATCTTCCTGCGACATCTACATTTTTTTTAGAAAGATAAAGGTCATTCTGATCCCTTTTCTTATCAGGATCATTCCCAAAATGCTACATGTTTTAGGTTCAGAACGATAAGGATCTTTCTCATCCGTTCAGTTATCAGGATCACTCCCAAAATTTATTATCTTTCTGCGACGACAGCTACATGTTTTTTTTTTAGAGAGATAAGAGTCTCTCATCCCTTTTGTTATCAAGGACATTCCCCAAATCCATTACCTTTGTGTGTCGATAGCTAAATGCTTTTTCATTAGAGTGATAAGGGCTCAGATATGAGTCTTTCTTATCCCTTTTGCTATCAGGATCATTCCCAAAATTTAACATGCTTTTTTTAGAGCGGTCAGGATCTTATATATTCCGTTTGTTATCAAGATCATTCCCAAAATCCATTATCTTTCTGCGTCAATATCTACATGTTTTTTGTTTAGAGTGATAACGATCTTTCTCGTCCTTTTTGTTATCAGGGTCATTGCCAAAATCCATTATCTTTTTACATCTGCAGCCTCCTGTTTTTGGTTAGACCCCAAATGGTCTTTCTCATTCCTTTTGTCATCAGGATCATTCGCAAAATCCATTCTCTTTCTGCGTCGACAGCTACCTGCCTTTTGTTTAGACCCCCAATGGTCTTTCTCATTCCTTTTGTTATCTGGATCATTCCCAAAATCCATTATCTTTTAACACAAATAGCTATCTGTTTATGCTTTACAGCGATAAGGATCTTCCTAATCGCTTTTATTATCAGGATCATTCCCTAAATCCATGATATTTCTGCACAGACAGCTATCTGTTTTTTGTTTAGATCGATAAGGATGTTCCTCCTGCATTTTTTGCTCTCAGGATCATTCCCAAAATCAATTATCTTTCTACACAAATAGCTATCTGTTTTTTCTTTACAGTGATAAGGATCTTCATCATCGCTTTTGTTATCAGGATCATTCCCAAACTACTTGTATTTTGTTAAGATCGATAAGGATTCATTCCTCATTCCTTTTCTTATCAGTGTCATTCCCAAATTCCATATCTTTCACGTATTTCAATTTCATTATTATGTAAGCACTTGAAAAATTCATAACTGGACGAAAAAACTATCCAGAGCCTAATATGATGAGTCGAATCGATCCTTATGTACTAACTCGAGGGTGCACTTCAATGCTTGTGAGAGAACAGGGGCGTTACAACAAAATCTCTATCTCGCGGCCATTTTTGGTACTACCTTTGGCGGGAGAATTTCAAATACAAAATGTTTTTTGTCCACGCTTATATTAATAAAACACAGATACATCTTTGTAACAGTAGCTAAAGTGTAAACAATTCATTGGCAAGTTTTAAAAGCTTTCTACACATTTCACAATGATTTCAACACATTTCACAAAGATTTAAAAATATTTATAAAAATTGTAAGACATGTCAAAAGTTTTCAAAGATTTCAAATTATTTCATGAGAATCTCAAAATATTTCAAAGAATTTCACAAATATTTCGAAAAATTTCAAAGATTTCTCCATAGTTTCGGAATATTTCAGAAAATTTCCAAAATATTTCGAAGATTTTTGAATATTTCGAAATATTAAAAACTTTCAAACAAAATTTGAAAATTTCAAATATTATGTAACGGTTTAAAAGATTTTAAAAATATCAAAATATTAAAAAATATATAAGAATATTTTACAGATTCAAAAAGATTTCAAAAGTTTTCTACATATTTTAAAAGATTTGAAAGATACCGAATAATTTCATGAAGATTTCAAAATATTTTTAAAAATTTTAAAGATTTTTAACGATTTCACTGACATTTCAAAAGATTTAAAATATTCCAAAATATTTCAAAAAATTTTAAATAATTAAAAAATTTCAAAATATTTGAAATATTTCAGAAAAATTGCAAAGATTTTAAAAGATTTAAAAGAATAACAAAAGGTTTTAAACACTTCCAAAACTCAAAAGAGTTAATAAAGATTTTTAAAATTTTTTAAAAATCACAAAGATTTCAAATATTTTGAAGATTTAAAAAGATTTCAATGGATTGCAAAAAATTCCACAAATATTTCAAAGATGTCTAGGCATTTTTAAAAATGTCAAAGAATAATCCCATGCGTTATCTTGAAAATTCAAATTTCCCGCCGGCAATCACAGCTTCATCTGTCTCTCGCTCTTTCGCACCCAAAACACACACACGCTAAAGGAGGAAAACACCGAATTGACAGCAGCCGTTTTTCTCCCCACTGTAGTCACTGCTAGTCCCTAATGAACTTTGTTTTCCGCAATTGATAAGTCAAAGTTGGTCGGTGACGTTGGTACCAAAAAAAATTGTAAACGTAGCAAAACGCAGCAAGTGATACGCGGCGTTGCTTAAATCAGTGAAAAATAATCCCGGGCACAATGGGATGCACAAAAAGTGTCCTTTTAGCATTTATCATAAAATTGCTGGTTTTGCAAAATGTTATCACAACAACAATATATGACAACGGTGTTTCTGAAATCGCGACGGTGGAACAGTTGTCAGATGTCGGCTGGGTTTTTGACAGTGAATCCGGGTTGAAAAGATCGAAACGCTCCGTCCATCAACCTTTCGAAGTCAATAAACCGCAGGAAAAAGTCCTGAACCCTTTTGATGATCCCTTATGCCGGGGCGATCTCAGGCGACTTTGTGGCAATACTGTTAAACATAATGATGCTCTTATGCTTTTGGAGTGTGTCCAGTCTTTTAAGGTTTGTATTTTTTAAATATAAAGTTTAATCCTTCATTTAAATTTGACGTTTAGAGAACCTAACCTAAAAACTTGTTCGAGAATGGTTTCGGAGCAATTGTAAAACAAAATAAATCAGATTTGACCAATTTTATCATAAATTTATGAGAATGAAATTTGGTTTGAATAATAGATATAAACTGGATTATTTACTGATCCAACCTTACTTTAAAAGTTGTGTTTTAATTTCGGAGCAAAGTCGAAAGATTAGGGGTGGAACTTCGTCGCATGAGAGCCTGCGGCAAAGAATGTTAAAATGTGCCATGTTTTATGATATTCAGCTTACAATTCATAAAAATTACTACTTGTAAATGTCGAAGTTAATTTAGTTTCAGGAATGTATTATGCACTTTCGATAAAACAGGTGTGTAGAAGAAAATAACGAAGAAAAAACGCTAAATAAAAATTGTATGCCAATATTGTTTATTCTGATCGCAAAGCATTTGTTTTTAATAATCTTCTTTATTTACGAAGAGTTTTTGGGGCGGGAATTTCACAAACATTTTAAATATTGTAAAGATTTTGAAAAGATGGAAAGATTTTACAACGATTAAAAATATTTCGAAATATTGTAGACAAGTCGATATTTCACCAAATTTTAAAAGAGTTCAAAGATTTTAAAGGTTTCATATTTTTTCCAAGAATATAAAGATTTCAAGATTCCGAAACTTTGAAAATATTTAAGAATATTTTAGCAATTTTAAAGATTTAATTAATCTTCAAAAGAATGCAGATTTAAAAAAAAAATTTAGAGGGTTCAACATTTTGCCCAAAATATCAAGACTTTTAAATTTTCAAAAGATCTCACAAGGATTTCACATAAATGTCAAGGATTCCAAAATATTTATAATATTGTAAAAGATTCCAGGAAGATTTAAGAAAGATGTTAAATATTACAATAGATTTCATCAAATTTTAAATTAATGCAAACATTTCAAAAGATTGTAAAGGTTTCAAATTTCAAAAGATTTCAAAGATTTCCAAACTTTAAAAAAAATGTAAATACTTCTAAAATTTCAAAGGATTTCGAAAGATTTTAAAAAAATTTCACAAATATTTTAAAAGAATTAAACAGATTTTAATGAACTCCAGAATATATCACAAAGATTTCGAAAGATACCACAAATTTTCAAAAACATTTCAAAAGATTGATGACATTTTTAAATATGTCACGAATACTTAAATATGATTTCAAATCATATTTTAGAAGATTTTTAAGATTTCAAACAACTTCAATAGACTTAAAATATGTCAAAATATTGTAGAAGATTGCAAAGATTATAATTCTAAAAGATCTTAAAACATTTCATAAAATTTCAAAAGATATAAATTATTTCAAAATAGTTTCGAAGATTTCGAAAAGATTGAAAGATGCCACAAGTCTCTCACAAAAATGTCCTATGCTTCAAAAGATTAAAAATATTGTGGAAGAATTCAAAGATTTTAATAATTACAGAAAGATTTCATGAATTTTAGGAAAATTTTAAGGATTTCAGAAAGAAAGATTTCGTTATATTTTTAAAAACTTTAAAAAATTTCACAAATATTTCAAAATATATTTTAGGAGATTTTAAATATTTAAAACATTTAACTAAGATTTCAAACGATTTCGATAGATTTAAAACATATAAAAAGATTTCAAAAAAATTTCAGGTTACCTCCTGGGTACATGGGGTATCTCATGAAATTATTATTTTTTATTTTCTAAAACCTTCAATCAGAAATTTATTTCTCTTGATAAGAAAATGATCACAAATTTTTACTAGGCAGATTAGAAAAAATGTATTAGACACTTTTATTTTTTATATTTACTAGCATCATCAGTCGGCTACGCCTAGCTTTTTGATATTTTTGAAGATTTCAGGTATTTCAATCCAAATTTCAACAAAAAAGTTAATTTTTAACCAAAAAAGTTAATTTTTAACCAAAAAAGATTTTGCAGTCAAGAAAAAAAATTTTACCAAATTATAATTTGAAGAGAAAAGTAAATTTTATTGCAAAGTAATAATTGTGAATAACTATTTATTTTTTGAGTGTATTTGTGTACTTATTTAGAAGGTTATATAAATATAATAAAAAACATACTTTTTTATATTTGACGATTTTACGAAATTTTAGAAAAAATTCGAATCAGCTTAAAGGATAATCAGAACGCGTAGAAGTTGGAAGAAATTTTTAAAAAGTTTATAATTTTGCAGAAATATTTTAAGATTTAATTTTGTAATCCCTTCAAAACTTATAAAATTGCTAAATATCTCTTCAGTTGAATCGAATTATTCCTACAGAAATTATTTTATTATTGAAAAAATAAAAAAACTGCCATTCTAATTTTTATTTCAGCCTGCATATTGATTTAAATATTTTTTAAACTTCTAAACATTCTTTTTAATTGATTTGAACTTTTCCTAATTTTTGAGGGCTTTTAAATTTTTAAAAACTGCCTTCAAAGCGTTCCAATTTTTTTCATCATTTTTTAAATCTTTTGAAATGTGTTAAAACCTTTTTAAAGAATCCCTTTAAATTATTTTTTTAACATAAAAAATAATTTAAATTTCCCCAGTAATTTTAAGAAATTTGGTTTGTTCTCGTGAAACCTTTTAAAATCCTTAAAAAGCTTCTAAATTTTTTGTTCAAAGTCTTTAACAATATGCGTTTCAAATTGTTTAAATCTTTTTTGTTCAAAATTATTTTTGAATCTTTTCAAAACAACTTTCACATATTTCTTAAATTTACTACAATTTTTTCTACAATGTTTCAATCTGGAAAAGTTGAAGAATTTTAAATATTATAAAATCTTCTACAATCTTTCATGAGATTCTAAGAAATCATTTGAAAATTTTGAAAACTTTTTGAAATTTTCCTAAACTTAATGATTTAAAATAAAGTCATTTGAATTTTTCTCACGAATTTTAAGAGCAATTTTATATTTTCTTGAAACCTTTCAAAATTTTCGAAATTTCGAGTAAATTATGTAATAAAAGATAAATAATGTAACAATCTTGTTATATGTTAGTTATCAGGTCAAAAATGTTTGCGCACTAAAATATAAAGATAAGATACCACCATATACTTTCCTTTTTAAAGAATTTATCAATTTTTTAATTGTAGGACAAGTGTTCTTTAAATTTCTTTTTCCAAGAGTAACAGTTGTTTATAGTAAATTAAGTAATATTTGCTGAATGTTTGATCATTTTTAAAATTTTTGTGGGGATAAATTTGATTTCTTAATCTCAACTGTATCATAATGTTTTTCATAACGAAAAAAATGTAAGAATAGCTCAAGTTGTAGAAATAGAAATTTGAGAACTTTAAAAAGTCAAATTTTCTACATAAAAGCCTTGATAGCTACATATAAATATATACTATTTAATCTAGAAAAAATAGGGGATCATTTTTTGTGCCAAAAGAAAACAAATTTTCTTATGAAAGTTTTAGAAAATATAAAATAAGCATTTCGGGAGGAACCCTATCGAATATGGCCTATCCTAACTCTCGTGCAATGACTTGTAGTATGAAATTATAATTTAGTCTCAAGGCTCTTTGCCTTTTAAAATTATAAATTGAAAATTGAAATTAATATTACAGCCAAACGAGGTATCATCGATCGATGATAATTGCCAGCATTCGATTTTTAAATACATGATGAACATCTCCAGCAACGAAAATATTAAAAAACTAACAAAGCAAGTTTGCAATGAGGAGCTGGACAATTTAAAGTGTCCCTCAACAACCCCGGGATCATTCTTGTCTTGCTTGATCGAAAAGCGAGAGCAAGTAAAAGAATTCCAATGTTTAGAGTACATTCAACGATGGGAATGGGTCGCCTTTAGCGACTTTAGAATCGTCACTCTCTTCATATCTGAATGCCAAAATGACATCGAAAACTTCAAGTGTGGCAGAATACAACTAAGCAAGGAATTTGCTCAAGGGGAAATGCTCGCTTGTTTGCAACAACATGTTGACAAATTAGAGGCGGCATGCAAAAAGCGAATTTTCTATATCTCGGAAGCTCAGGCAGACAATATCAAACTTGATCGACAACTTTACATGGCATGCGTTCAAGATCAACATCGATTCTGCTCGAAAGTTCGACCAGGAAGTGGTCAAGTCTTCAAATGCTTGATTGAAAACAAGAACGACGTCGCGATGTCCAAAACGTGTCAGGATCAATTGACTAGAAGGGAGAAGCTGATGGCTTCGGATTATAAAGTCAGCAAAGGTTTGGCGCGAGCTTGCAAGGAAGATATTAAAAATAACCACTGTCGAAGATCCGTTTCAGATGATAAAGAAATTCGACTGGCACAGATTTTACTCTGTCTTGAGTCAGTTGTTAGGAATGGTACTAAAATTTCCCACGATTGCCAGGCTGAGATGTTTGATCATCGAAAAATTTTAATGGATGACTACAGACTATCACCCGAAATTGTGGATGGCTGTGCTAAGGATATTTCTCAGTTTTGTAACGGGCTTGAAGTTGGCGGAAGGACAATTCATTGTTTGATGGAACACACGCGGCCCCGGAAGAGGAAGCAGAGGATTACTCCTGAATGTCAGAGAGCGGTAATAAAGAACATTTTTTTAATGATCATGTTATTAGCTTTTTGTAGACTTCACAGCCCAAAATCCTCCTAAAAGAGGGAGAATAGGGTGACTTTAGACGGAAATAGGATAGAGGGTAGGAGGATTCTTTTAAATAAAATTAATTTGTAGGTACCATATTCAATTCAATATGAAACGCTTGAGATTTTTAGTCGAAATATTATTGCATTTTTAACAATAACAAACGTTAACTTTCTACCAAAGGAGATGCTTTTTCAACGAAATAGTTGAGATTTCGAGGTAAAAAGTAGATAGTTTTCGGAAACAGTTGACTTTTAAGCCCGAAACAATTAATTTGAGACCAGACCGTTACATTTTCAATAAAAATGTGAAATTTTTGACGAAAAAATTACTTTTTCACAAAATAATTGAATTTTCAACAAAATTATTAAATTTTTATTTAAAAAGATGAGTTTTCCACAAGGCAGATGAATTTTGATAAAAATATAAATTTTTCATAATATATATGAATTTTCAATATAAAAATAATCTAATTAAAAATTTAAAAAAAAACAGTTCAGTTCAAACAAACAAGACATAATTTTAAACGAAATAGTTGAATTCTTACAAAAAGCAAATTAAATTGCAACTAAACAGTTTCTTAAAAAAAAAAAATGAATTATCGAAATAAAAAATGGATTGACAAAAAAAGAGTTGAATTTTCAACCAAGAAAGGTTTTTCATTCGAGATAGAGAAAAAATCGTCCAACAAATTTTTGAATATTTATCTTCAAAACTGTTATTTTGAACGCAAAATATGAATTTTCAAATGAAAAGTTATTTTTAAACCAAATATATTAATTTTCGATTCAATTAATAAAATTTTTAACACAAAACGACGAATCTTCTACAAAACAGGTAAATTATCAACCCAAAAACATTTTTAATTTAAATAATAGAATGTTTAATCATGTTTAAGAATTATAAAAAATACAGTTCAATTTTCATTTGAAAAAAAAAAATTCTACAAAACGGGTGAATTTTCAACAAAAAATACAATTTTCAACAAAACAGTTCAGTTTTCATTAAAAAAAATATTTTTTCTATAAAGCGGATGAGTTTTCTACAAAAAAGTACATTTTCAACCAAAGAGATCAATTTTCAGCTAAAGTTATAGATCTTAAAAAAAAAATTCATAAAAATCAAAAACAGTTTCATTGAAACAAACAAGAAGGAATTTAACGAAGCAGTCGCATTTTTAGCTAAAAAAGAGTAATTTTGTATCAAAAGAGATGAATTTTTAACCTAAAAAGACGAATTTTTAGCAAAATATATGAACTTTAATCAAAATAATAGCATTTTTAATCCAAAAAGTTAAATTTTCGATAAGCCAGGTAAATTTTCATTTAAAAAGATAAATTTTCTACAAAACGGGTACGTGTAACCTGAAAATATGAATTTGGACCAACCGAGAATATGAATTGTCAACTAAAATGGTAAACCTTCAACAAAACAATATTTTCTTTTTAATCAAAAACAGTTTAATTTAAACAAAGAATAGGATTCTGAAACAAAATAGTTGAATTATATCACCTAAAACAAAATGAAATTTCAACGAAACCGTTGAATTTTGTACCAAAAAAGATTTTTCAGTCGAGAGAAATTTTTTTAAGAAATACGCAAATCTTTAATCCAAAAAGCCGAATTATCTACAAAGCAGTTCATTTTTCAACGCGAAAATGTGAATTTATAACTGTAAATTTAATTTTAAAGCAAATAAAAAAGTTTTCTACTAAAAAAATATAATTTTAAAGACAAGAAGATGAAATAATCGAATTTTCAACCCAAGAAGACAAACTTTTAATCAAATTGTTTGAATTTTCGAATAAAGACGACCAGTCCTCAACCAAAAATGGACTAATTAAATTTTGAGTTGAAAAAATTGCCCTTCAAACAAGAACAAAAAATGAATCTTCAACAAAATAGTACAATTCTCAGCGAAGAAAATGAATTTTTTCTAATTAGTTCAAGATTTAACCAAGCAGTTTGATTTTCGACTAAAAAATATGACTTTTCAACAAAACATTTGAATTTTTAACGAAATATTTAAATTTTCAATCAAAAAGGATATTTTTTAACCAAAAGAGGTGAATTCTGAAACACAAATATAATAAATAGTAAACTTTTAAATAGAAAATAATTAATTTTTAACCAAAGTTGTTGTACTTCCTATTTTCGATTAAATGCGAACTTAATTAATAGAACCCAATAAGAAAAGGTCTACTATTCTATAAAAAACTTAATTATTTTTTTGAAAATTCAACTGTCTTCTGAAAGAATAATTTTTTTTTGCTTTGAAAATGTAACTATTTGGGTAGAGTGCAACTGCTTCTGGTTGAAATTGAATCATTTTTTATTCAATACTCGACCGTTTAGTTGAAAATTAAATTTTTTAACTAAAAAAAAAATCAACTCATTTAATTAAAATTCATTTTTCGCCTCGAAAATTCAACTACTTCGTTTGAAATTATTCTGTTTTGGTTGAGGATTCTTCTTTTTAAAAGAAAATTCTTTCATATTTTTCGGTAGAAGATTTATCTTCTCGTTTGAACACAGTATTTGGTTTAAAATCTTTTTTGGTTGAAATATCAACTATGTACTATATATTTTACTGAGAATTGATCTTTTCTGGTTAAAAAGTAATCCTCTTAAATGGCAATGGAATTAACCCATATTTGGTTGAAAATTCATCTTTTTTGGTTGAAAGTTTATCTCTTTATTTGCAAAATGAATTATTTTGTTCAAAATTCGCTTCATATTGAATTCAATATGACAAAATAATTTTTAAAAAAGAATTGACCACTATTATTCCTCTATTGTCATGAACAATCATTATATTTTGCCTCTTTTGAGAGCATTTCGTGCTCTATAGTCTGGAAGTCTCTATTTTTAAATTTTTTTAAATTTGATATATAAAATTTAAACTGCAGTTGGAGACTCTCGTCAAGGAAACGGACGCTGGAGAGGATTGGCGGATTGATCCAATTTTAAGAGAAAAGTGTCAACCTGTTGTTGATCTGGCTTGTAGCAATGTAAGAAGCCCAAATTTGAATTCAATGGACATATTCTGATTGTTTTCAAATAAATATTTCCTAATTTTAAAATTAATGTTAGGTTCAAGGTGGTGATGCGCGTGTCATGTCGTGCTTGATGGAAAATCTGGGAACGAATAGAATGATCGAGGCTTGTGAAACAGCTCTCGTTCAAATTCAGTATTTCGTGGCAAGGGATTATAAATTAGATCCGCAATTGTACAGAGCATGTAGAGCAGATGCGGTTCATTTCTGCCACGCAAAATCGGTTTGGTCGAGCGACGGAATGGATCCCGAGAGGGGTCCTTTGATATTGCCATGTCTCTATCGCTACGCTTATCATCCCCAAAAAAATATGACTGTAAGTTGTTGTTTTTTTTGTTTTTCATAATTTTATTGTGTGAAGGATTGATAGAAAGGATTTTTTTTCAGTTAAAAAAGACTTGTTTGGAAGAGATTAGACGAGTAATGCGACAGAGGGCCATTAATGTTGATCTTCAACCAGAGATTGAAGAAGATTGTCTAAACGACTTGGCCGATTTGTGCTACGACAAAACGGCAAAGGGAGAAGAGATTTTGTGTCTGCAGGACAATTTGGATATGTATGATTAAATTTTATTTATTTATTTATGAAATTAAAGTTGAGAGAATCAGGGATCCTAAAGGTCAGAAAATTCTGAAAGGTCAGGGAATTTAAAAGTGGCCAGGGAATGTAAAGGAAAACTTAAAAGAATCAGGAAATTTTCTATAATTTTCTCCATATAATATACTGTAAAATTTTCTCTGTTCTCCCACAAAATCTTAATTTAAAAGATAAATCTTAACTTAAGGAACGAAGAAACATAAAAAATGTGGCACCTTTGTGAAAATTGTATTATTTTGTTGAAAATTCGTTTTCTTGGGTTGAAGATTGAACTGTTTTAATAAAATAGCATTTTTGTTCTAGATTTTGTAAATTTAATTGTTGTGTAGAAAATTCGTCTTTTGGGGTTCCATTTTAATGAAAAATCTGTCTTGGTTGCAAATTCATCTCTTGTTGAAAATTCGACTTTCTGCTTTAAAAGTTCATCTTGTACCTTAGACATTTAATCCTTTTTGGTTAAAAATGCACCTGTTTTGTTGTTAATTAACGTTGAGGATTAAATTATTGAGTTGAAAATTCTTTCTTTGTTGAATCAAACGATTTAGTTGGTTTAAAATAAAAATAGTTTGTGTTTGAATTATCAAATATTACATTTTTCTATGATAATTCATCTTCACGATTGAAAATTTAACTATTGTTTCGAAACTTCTTTTTTTGTAGTTAAAAATCAATTATTTTTAACGGAAATACATTGTTTTAAATCAATCGTTTGTTAATAATTCACTATTTGGTTGAAAATTTGGCTTTTTTAAATTAACCTCGTGAATAAAAATTTCGCTATTTGGTTATAAATTCGTTTTTTAAATCTTTTCAAATTTTAAATTCAACTATTTGTTTAAAAAAATGTGCTTTTGGTTTAATATTCATCGTTTGGATTGAATAATAACTATTTTTATGAAAAACATCTTATTTGGTTAAAAATTTATCTTGTTTTATTTGAAAACTCAACTATTTGGTGGAAATTTAGTCTTTTTTGGTAAAAATGTAATCTCATTATAAATTTAATCTTCTTAGTTAAAAATTCATCTAGACTGAAAATTGAACTATTGGGTTAAAAATGATTATTTTTTGTTTGAAGATTCATCATTCTAGTTGAAAATTCATCTGTTTAGGAAAAACTTCAAATATTTTATTCAAAATTTCTATATTTTATCAAAATTTCATGCATTTAGTTAAAAATTCATCTTTTTGGGTAGAAAATTAATTCATTTTTCTTTAGTAAAAAATTAGGTTTTTTTAAATATTCGTAATTTTAGTTTAAAATTCTATTTTTTAGGTAAAAGTTGAACTATTTCATGTAAAATTCATGTATTTTTTTAAAATTTCATCTTTTTGGTAAAAAAATTAATGTTTTTGATTGAAAATGTATTTTTTTTGTTCAAAATTCAACTACTTTGTTGAAAAGTCGTTTTTTCTGGGTTAAAAATCGATATTTTTTAGTTGAAAATTTACGTCTTTTATTGAAAATTTGTACTTTTCGGTCCAAAATGCATTTCCTTGGTGTAAAACTAAACTGTTTTGTCAAAAATTAACTTTTTAAACTAAAAATTAAATTATTCAATTTGTTTCGAAAATTTATCTTTTTATTTGACAGTTCTGCTATGTGCTTAAAAATTCGTTGTAATTTTTTTTTTTACTTCAAAATTCACCAGTTTGATTAAAAATTCTTTTTTTTATTGTTGAAAATTTATATTTATCAGGTTCAAATTCAAGTCTTTTGATGAAAATTGGTCTTTTTTTGTTGAAAGTGCATTTCTTTGGTTTAAACTTAATTTTTCTTTTGGTATAAATTTAATCTTCTTGGTTGAAAATTCAACTATTTTGTTGAAAACTACTCTTATTTGGTTGAAAATTATTTTGTGTTAAAGATTCGCCTTTTAGGTGGAAAAGTAATATCATTAGTCAGAACTCCATCTTTTAGGTTACAAATTTAGTTTTTTTGTTTGAAAATTTAACTATTAGGTTAAAAAATAGTCTCTTTAAATTTAAAATTTAAAATTAATTTTTTAATATATTACTTAACTATGTTGTTGATACTTGGTTTTCTTGGGATTAAAAATGTAACTATTTCACGTTTGGCATGAAAATGAATCTTTTTTAGTTGAAAATTCATTTATCTTCTTCAAAACTCGTATTTTTTAAGTCGAAACTTCAACATTGTTTAGAAATTTAGGTTTTGTGGCTTGAATATTCAACAGTTTTGTTGGGAATTGAACTGTTTTCTTAAAAATTTATATTTCCGGGTTAAAAACTCAACTGTTGTGTAAAAAATTCGTCCTTTTGGTTTGAAAATTCAAAATTTTAAATAAAATTTTCTTTTTTGATCTACAAAGAATAACGTTGTTTTTATACATTACAGAAAAATGTATAACTGTCAGGGAAAATAAAAAACTGATCAGGGTAGATTCAGGGGATTTCGAAATAGGGATTTAGTGGCAACTCTGGAGAATGAATATTTAACTTAAACCTTTTCAATTAAAGATGAAAAAGAAATACGTTTTTGCATTAAAAATTGTATGCAAAATGAGCATGAAAAAGATTCACATTTAAAAAGCAGACCTCCAGACTACGACACTTTTCGGCTCATTAGAAACAAAAAAGAGGGAGAAAAGTAGAAAAAGTCAACCAATTCGTTCTAATCTGCAGGGTTTGCTTATGAATATTTATTATAAAAGTTCTTGTAATTGATCCGAAATATTTTTACTTCAATTTCTTGAAAGAAATCTTTTTTTTTTAATTTTTGTAAACGGAATGTATTAAATATTAGCAAATTTAGAAATGCATTAAATTTTTTATTGTTTCTTTTTCTATTTGTAAAATGTAGCGATCTATATAGATTGGTTCTAAGCCACCCACAAAAAATTAAACTGCTTTTTTTGCGTTTTCAGCCTTAAGAGTCCAGCGTGTAAAAACGCGGTTGGCAATTTAACTGAGGAGCAGGCAGAACGTGTAGAAATCAATCCAATCATTACAAATGCTTGTTGGAGAGTAATGGAGCGCTATTGTCGGGCAAGTAAACCCTGAATTTGATTGGTTTTGACTGTAGAGAGGAATCATTCTTCTTTTAAACGGTAAAGAGCTGCATCAAAACTTTGTTGAATTTTTGTAGGATATTTTGAAGCAAGGCAGAGACGAAGGTGACATGATGGAATGCTTGATAGAACATAAAAACAATTTGGACAGCAGGGTGGATTACAAATGCAAAGCTGCTGTAGAGCATTTTCAATTAATTTCGCTCAAGAATTATCATTTCACGTTTAAGTTCAAGGAAGCTTGTAAGCCACACACAAAAAGATGGTGTCAAACGTAAGTTTCATTCACTCAACTTGCTGTATAAATATTTTAAAATTCTAGGTTGCTTTAGGTCAGGGAATTTGGAAAAGTCAGAGGATTAAAAAATGCTCCTGAAATTTTCGATAATTTGAAGCTGAAGTTACTTTGATTGTCTTGATGAAAATTCGTCTTTTTGGGTTGAAAATTAACTTTTTTATTGAAAATTATTATTTTTGGTGTAAAAATTCAACTTTTTTATAGAAAATTCGTCTTTTTGAAATGAAAATTCAACATTTTAGAATGAAATTTTTGTTGTTTATTTACTGAAAAATCTTTCTTGGTTAAAAATCAACACTTCTGTTGAAAATTCTTATTTTTTGTTTTAAAAATTTATTTCTCGTTGTAGAATTTTTGTTTTGTTAAAAGTGCATCAGTGTGGTTGAAAATTCGTTTTCTATAGTAGAATAATAATCTTCTTAGTTGCAAAAAATCTCACTTCGTTGAAAATTTATCTTTTATCGTAGAAATATATTTTTTTTCATTAAAAATGCGACTAGTTAAAAATTAATTTTTTAAACTGTAAATTTAATTTTTCCATGTTCGGTTGAAAATGATTCTTTTTTATTGAAAATTTAACTATTTAATTTAAAAATTCATGTATTTTCTTGAAAGTTATTAAAAATGACATTAAAATGATTAAAAGTTTATGTATTTTGTTAAAAACGTATCTTGTTTAGTAAAAAAACGTTGTTTTTTTTCTTAAAAAATTAATTTCTTTGAATAAAAATTTAACCATTTTGTTAAAAAGTCGTTTTTCTTTAGTTAAAATTGGATTTTTTTACACTGAAAATATAAATATTCCCATTTTGGTTGAAAAATGTTTTTCAGTTTGAAATTCATGTTTTTTTAAATTCTGTTTTGTAATAGAAAATTAATTTCTTTGGTTAAGAATTTAACCATTTTGTTGAAAAGTCATTTTTCTTTAGTTAAAATTTGATTTTTTTACACTGAAAATATAAATATTTCAATTTTTGTTGAAAAATGTTTTTCAGATGGAAATTCATATTTTTTTTAAAATTCTGTTTTTTAATAGAAAATTAATCTTCTTGGTTGATAATCATACTTTTGGTTAAAATGTTATTTTTTTGATTGAATAATTTTCATTTTAGTTAAAAATTCGTTTCTGTAGGTAAATGTTTAAATATTTTTCTGCAAGTTCATGTAGATATATAATTTTAATAAAAACTTCGTTTCTTTGCGTGAAGATTGAACTATTTTGTTGAAAGTTTATGTATTTTGTAAAAAAGCGTCTTTTTTGGTACAAAAAATAATCTTTTTGGTTGAAAAGTTTGTTTCTTAGGCTAAAAATTAGTTTTTTAAACGCAAATACAACTATTATATTTCTTTTTAAAATGTTGTCTTTTTTAGTTGAAAATTCTTCTTTTTTAGTTGAAAATTTCACTATTTTAATAGAAAATTAATCTATTTAATCTTACAACTAATCTAATTAACTATTTTATTAAAAGTGTATGTATTTTGTTAAAAACTTCTGTTTTTTGGTGAACAAAATTGATATTTTTGGTTGCAAATTAATTTCTTCAGTTGAAAAGTTAACTGTTTTATTAAAAATTCGTTTTTCTCAGGTTAAAAATAAGTTTTTGACCGAAACAATAACTTCAATTTTTGCTTAAAACGCATCGTTTTTAATTGAAAATTAATGTATATTGTTTTTTTAACTCCACATTTTGGTAGGAAATTAATCATCTGGTTGAAAATTAATTTCTTGTTGTTGAAGATGCCTCATTTTTGTTGAAAATTCATTTATTTAGGTCAAAGTTGAACTATTGTGTTTAAAGTTCATGTGTTTTGTTGAAAAGTCATCTTCTTGATAAAAAAAATTAATTTTTCGCATGGTAGATTATTAATCTTCCTGGTTAAAAAGTTAGTTATTTACTTCAAAGTTCATTCCTGTCGTGGAAAATTAACCCATATTTTGTTGAAAAATCGTCCTTTTTAGTAGAAATTTAAACGTTGTGGTTAAAAATTCAATGATTTGGTAGAAAATTTATGTATTTTGTTAGAAATTAGTCTTTTTTGTTCGAAAAGTAATCTTATTAGTTAAAACTTCATCCTTTTTTTTTAAATTAATTTTTTTGTTTAAACTTCACCTATTTTGTTGAAAATTCATTTCTATTTATTAAAAAATGATCAGAGAAAAGTCGCATTCCAAAATTGTTTTTTTTTTTTTTTATAGAATATGTGGAACGAAATCACCTATGGTAATTAATAATTTTGTCTCTGGTTTAGATCGAAAACAAAGGCAGATGTGATTCACTGTCTCAGCTCCCTGGTTCAAGAAGACATTATAAAGGAACGCCAGCCACGTATTCCTAAAGATTGTAGACAACAGCTTAAGTCTCAGCTCTATCAGCAGAGAGAAAATATTCAGTTTGACCCGATTTTGCAAAAGGCGTGTGCAAAAGACATTAAGCAGTTTTGTTTCAACGTCATTCCTGGAAATTCAGAGGTACTAATTGCAGAAAAGACTCTTGTAAAAAAAAATCAAATTCAAAATGCATCACGCTGATAGGGTACTTTTTTCACGCTCAAAAAATAACACAAATTCAGGATAAATTCTGAAGATTTCAGAACAATTCAAGTTAAATTCAAAAGAATTGCAAAACATTTTGAAAATAAAGAAATGCCTTAGATTTCCGTAAAATTGAAATCAATTGAGAGAAATTTAAGGTGAATTAAAACAAAATTAAAATTAATGGAAAACAATTTAAAAATATGAAAAATCTTAATTTACTTCGGTAAATTTGAAGTAAGATTAGAAAAATTAAATGAAATTCAAAACAATTTGATTAACTGACTAAGAATTTAAGGCGAGGTTAAAAGACTTTATGATCAATTAAACAAAAAGTTATAAAAATTAATAACAATTCTAGTCAAATTAAAAAAAAATGGAATAGAATTGAGGAAAATGTTTAAAATCGAAAAAGTTCCGTTGATTACAATAAAACTTAAGTGAATTTGTACCAATTTAAAGGAAATGAGAAGAATTTGATGTAATTCATAAAATGAAAGCTAAAATTAAGAAGCAATCAAGTAAATTGATAACAATAAA
The DNA here is from genome assembly GCA_010014905.2 of Druon quercuslanigerum. Taxonomy (NCBI): domain Eukaryota; kingdom Metazoa; phylum Arthropoda; class Insecta; order Hymenoptera; family Cynipidae; genus Druon; species Druon quercuslanigerum. The sequence goes on from JAAAKG020165684.1 coordinate 21,726, forward strand.
AAGTTATGGAAACGTTAATTTAATTTGGTAGAATTGAGTGAAATTAGAAGAATGCAAAATAATTAAAAAGGACTTAGGATAAACTAATAAGAATTTAGGGCAAATTCAAAATGAACTGCAACAAATATTTGAAAATCTTTTCAAATCTTCGAAGCCCTACGAAATCCCTCTTGTCTTGTAATTTTTTTTTGGAAATCCATTAAAATATTAAAATCTCTTTGTTTTCAGTGTGTAAATTTTGAATTGAAATTCAATGCCTTGGAATCTTGTAAATATCTTCAAATATTTCAGTCTTTAAAAGTTTTTAAACTACACAAACCTGGGAACTTTTTAAAGCCATTCAAAACGCCTAAGAATATTTTACAATACCCACAAGTATTTCAAATCCTTTGAAATCCCATTAAATTACTGAAACAAATCCAAAAATTCTTTCTAATCTCTCAAAATAACCTACATTATTTAAAATCGTTTAAACTCATTTGAAATTTGTTAAAGCTCATGAAAATGCCAAGGAATTTGAAAAGAATACGTTAAAATATTTTAAGTCCTTTGATTAGTTTATCTATAAGTGAGCCTCAGAATCAATTTAATTAAAACTTTTGAAAATTCAACAAAGTCCATTGAATTAATTAGAATAAATGCAGAGAAATTCATATCTTCAGACATTCTAGAGATTTTTTTATCCTAAAGTATTTCAAAAGCTTTAAAATCACTTTAAATTAATGAAATTAATACCAAAAAATACCTTCGAATCTTTGCAAAATTCCCTAAAATACTTCAAATTAAAAGCTGCTGAAAATGCCTCAGGAGTTTTAAAAATACCTTACAATCTTAAAAATTCCTTCAAATTATTGAAATCTATTAAAAATGTCTTGGAGTCTTTATAAATATCCTGAAATAATTCAAGATAATTCAAAAATAGGTGTAGACCTAAAATTAATAGTGATTAACAATCCACGATTTAATATATTGAATGAAAAGTGACTAATGTGATTTTTTTCATTTGAAAAAGTTACTTCTTACAGAAATTCTCTGATTTTTGCTTTTTTTAAAAGTTCCTGATATCGGGAGATTTCCGGTATTTCTTAATTCGCGCGTTTTGTAATTCCTGAAAGTTCCCAACCAGAAAGTATATAAGTTTCAAATTGTTTTGAATAATTAAACTTAATTGGTTCACAATATTTCTCGCAGTATTTAAAATTCTAAAATTTGCAATTGTGAAAATGATAGTGATTTTTGATTTGACAGAATCACATCTTTCAGAAAAAAATCGATCCAGTCGTTTTAAATATTACTTGATACTTCACGATGTGATACTTATTAATAATACACTTATCGTCTTTAAAATTTCTATAACTTGAATTTAAAATTATAGTTCTGAATTTCCAATTCTAAAACAGTTTTACTAAAACTTTAACTAAAGTTTTTTTTAAAATTAATTTGTACATTAATTTTTGGGGGTACCGAATTTTAAATTTTACATTATTCGAAGTTTCAAACTTAAATTTTCAGGACCATTTCGCTATTAAATATTTCAACATTTCATATGAAAAGCCTTGATAGTCAGTTTTTAATTTAATAATTTGAGATACAAATATAAAGTAATTTCAAATTGAAAAGCTTGAAGTTGTCCATTTTCAAAAAATGAAATCATATTATAGCAAAGATTTTTTGTATTCTTTATTTGAAAAATATTCGATTCTAAAAATTTTAGAATGAATAATAATTCTAAAGGAAGATTTGAATTTAAAAAAATTGAGTTTAAAATAAACAAAGACGAAAATTAAACTAACTGAAATTGATGCACAGTAAATGGATAATTTCAGTAATTTTAATTGGTTACACTTTTAAGGTTCTGAATTTTCAAGAAAAACGGTACATTTTTTAATTTTCTCTATCACAGGTTTTAATTTTGCAATTAAAATTCAATAGGTTGAATTTTAGAAAGTATAATTTGCAATTTAAAAATTATTAATTTTTTAAGTATTTTATTTTACTTCTAATAATTGAAATTTTAAAGAATTTGTATATAAAAAAATTTTAATATCACAATTTTTTGTGAATAAAATTTCTTTTCAGTTTCAAATAAAGTTGGTATACTTTTAAGCTTTAACGTTTCAGATAAGAATTTTTTTTCGTTTTTAACGTTTCCCATTTAAGATTAATATTTGTTTGAAAATTTGATTTATTAGAATATTCAATTCATTTCTTCATTTTAGACAAATTTGTCTAATCAGCTTGAATGTTAACTTATCATTTTATTATGCAATGATAATTTAAAAGTCTAGAAATTTGGAAACTTATGACTGAAAGATTCAGACTAGTTTTCAATATTAAATTGTCAAATTTTAATCGGTTTGAATTAAAAATTATTCAAATTAAAAAGTCTTCAATGTTCAATTATTTAATTTTGAACGTGTTTAATTATAAATAATACAATTTTAATTCCTCTGAATTGTAAATGACCCAATTTCCGAAATTCGAATCTTCAAGTATTCCATTTTCTTACACTGTCCCATTTTCGAAATTTGAATCTAAGACGATACTATTTTCGTGATTCTCCAATTCAAATAAATTTTTTTTAATTTATAGAGCTTTGACTTAGAAATCATACAATTCAACTCCTTTTTCTATAATTAAATTATCCAAAATCGTTCGTGTATTGTTATTTTGTAATTTCAGACGCTCGCAATTCGAAATTATTAATTAATAATTATTGTTTCTCTCTGTATTTAGCTTTATTAGGCACACAAGTTTCTTTATCCTGCTTAGTATATGATTTAAAGTCCATCGATTTATTTCAAAAAGGTTTGCTGATATTAATCGAAATCACAAATATTCACCGAGAGAACCGGGAAAAAGCCGGGAGACGAAAATTAAAAAAATTGTCGCCACCCTAATAGGGTACAATAGGATACATATATAGGGACAGGTCTGTGAGCCCTGTAATAATTAAATAATAATTTGCAGATCCTAGAATGTTTGGCGATGCAGAAAAAAGAACTATCGGATGAATGCCACAGACAGCTGTTTAAGGTCCGAAAACAGGAATTCGAGGACAGTTCTAGCGACTTTGCTTTATTAAACATTTGCCATTCGATGGTGACACTATTTTGTCACAATGTGGATCGCTCACTGGCATTAGATTGTTTGAAGAGGAATAAAGATGAGCCGTCATTCGACGAAAAGTGCAAAAATTTCGTTATTCAGAGGATGATTGAGCAGAATCAGGATTATCGTTTCAACACTGCCTTGCAGAGTTCTTGTTCTTTGGATATCGATAAGCATTGCAAGGAGGTAACATTGTTTTAAACAATATATTTAGTCAATTTTACTTGAAATATTTTTAAATTAGGAATTTAAAATTGGATATTGAAATTTGTGTGTGTAGGTTTTGAAAAACGAACCAATGGATAGGGAACTCGAGGGGAAGGTTATAAGGTGTCTGAAGATCAAATTTAGAGAATCGAAACTCACCATTAAATGCGAACATCAAATGGCCAATGTTCTTCGAGAAGCTGCCTTAAATTATCATCTGAATCCCCTGTTGGCTACTTTATGTGCACACGAGGTAATTAATTTTACAATTTCATTCTGTCTAAATATGAATTATACTTTGTTATTCTCTTAAATTTCAAAAATCCACTAAAGTCGAACAGTTTTACCAAATTATCTCCTTTCCCCCTTTTTTTGCCAGGTTTCGATTTTTTTTTAATCATAAGTAGAAATTCAAGACAATAAAAAATAAGATGCCCTGAAAGTGATTCTTTTTGCCGGTACCAATTTCAAATATTTCCTAAACGATTTATTTGTTAATTTTGTACATTTGAAGGACATCCTCGACAGCGAAGAAATCGCTAACAATTTAATCGATAAACTAAACCCGAAAGATAAATTAATATTAATTTTTTTAATTAATTATTATTAATATTAATAATTAACTAGGGATAATGAGGAGCTATTTCACGATAATAGGGAAATAAATTCTTTGAAATCAAATTCATGTAGGTACTAATATTAAATTCAAATTTAAACGCTTCAGAATCTTAATATTTCAAGTGAAAAATATTAATCCAAATTGTTCATTTTTCAACTCAAAAAGACAAATTTCCTGCAGACCAGGTAAATTTTCATCCCCAAATACGATTTTTTAAACCTTAAGTTACTAACGTAACAAATATTTGAGTTTTCTACAAAATTGTTAAATTTAAAAGCCAAAAACACGAGTTTTCTGTAAAACAATTTATTTTTTTGACCGAAAATATGCAGAAAAGGCCAATTTTCAAAAAAAAGGTACATTTTCAACTAAAGAGGTGAATTTTTAACTAATATTATTAATCTTCAACAACAGCAAGATGCATTCTTAACAACAAATGCAATATTTGATATTTTAACCAAAAAAGATAATGATTAAAAATTTTAAACAAATAAATTCATTCAGTAAAAGATAGCTGCATTTTTAATTTAAAAAAAATGCAATTTTACCGAAAGAGATGAGTTTTCAAACCAAAAAGACGAATTTTCTATAGAACAGTTAGCCCTAAATTATAAATTGAAAAAAATTATTTTGAATAAAATACTGGAATTTTCTACCGAGATATTAAAATTCTCAATCAAAACACTCGATTTTTGAACCATGCAGTAGAATTTTAAACCAAATAATTAATTTGCCAATAAACAATAAGGAATTCTCAACTAAAAATATTATAATAGACTATATGCAACTGAAAATAGTTGAACTGATTTTATTTTCTTGAAAATTCACCCTTTTTGATAGAAAATCTATTTTGTGTATATAAATTTAGTATTTTATTAAAATTTTTTTTGTCGAAACTTTTAAATTGAATATTAATTCTCCTCAATGAAAATCTATCTGCTCCATTTTTGGTTAAAAACTGTCTTTTCTGTTTAAAAATTCAACTATTTTGTTAAAAAATATTAGAACGAAAAAAATATAAACTAACAATAATTAAATAAAATTTGTGCTAACATCACATACATTTTTCAAACTATTTACTTCTTTTTTGTGAGAAAATCAATTTTTTGGTTAAAAATCAAGTACTTTGTTGGAAATTTATCTTTGTTGGTTAAATCCAACTGTTTTTTATTTTGAATTAAAATCTTATTTTGCTGAAATATCATCTGTTACATTTTTCATTCAAAATTAATCTTTTTTGGTTAAAAATTCATTTTTTAGGTTGAAGATTCATAATTGTAGTTGACAACTCGTTTTATCGAAAATTCGACTGATTTATTTTAAATTCATTTGTTTAATAAAAACTAATTTTCTCGGGCTGAAAATTTAACTATTTTATAGAAAATTGAACTATGTGTTACAAAAGTTAACTGTTTTGTAGAAAATTCTTTATTTTTATTCAAAATTAATTCTGAATGAAAATTGAACTGCTTCAATGTTTGGTTTAAAATTTATCACTTTTGGTCTAAAAATGCAGGTATTTAGTTTTAAAAATTCAGAGGAGAAAAAAATTAAAATATCAAAATTATAAATAAAATAAAAAATAAGAGTTAAAAATTCGTCCTTTTCAGTAGAAAATTTTTCTTTCTGGTCAAAAATTTATGTATTTTGTTTGAAAACTCAACTGTTTTGTTGAAAGCCTATCTTTTTGGCTTGAAAATTCAACACTTTTTATGCATTTTTTTCCTTTATTGACTAAAAAATCTTCCTTGGTTGAGTAATTTTTTCGAAATATTAGCAAAATAGTGTCATCGCTTTAAAAAAGTGTCAAATATTTTCAACAGTCTTGTGAGTTCGAAGCCTGGCATTGAAAAAAGTAAAAAAACACTAGAAAAAAACTTATGAGAATAATAAATAAAAATCTATCAATGTACTGATAAAAATACATTTCAAAAAATTTAAACATGAGCATTTTTCAATCCTGTTTTTTATCTGTTTCTCAATCTATGATTTTTTTATTTCTGACTTATTTTCATTAGTATATTTTTCAAAGCTAGCTAATAAAATTGTTTTAAATACAAGAATGACTCTAAAAATTGCTAAAGAAACACTTAGCCATTTCGCTCAATATTTATAAAATACCCATATAATATAAAAAGTTTTTAATAATTAATTAAGTCCCCTTTTAATACTCTTTTTTGAAAAAATCTCCCTTTTTATCTAAAATTGAAATTCTGGACCGCTTTGATCTCTGTTTATATGAAAAATGGTTTCTTTTCTAGATTGAAACAATCTGTCGGTCAGATGAAAACGAGCCTGGTGCAGTTGAAGAATGTTTGAAAAAGGAGTTTAATGCAAATAATAAACCAATGAGAGAAGAGTGCCGAATCCAAGTAGCTGATCTGATAGAGGAAGCTAAAGCTGATATTCACGTCGACCCTCTTTTGCAGACTGCCTGTTCTGTGGACGTCAGCAAGTACTGCAGTGACATTCCACAAGGAGCAGGAAGACGTGAGTTTTAATTTAGTATTTTGAACTATTATCCCCTATGGGGATAAAAATAGGGTAAAAGGGGTACATTGTTCACACTTAAAGGCTATTCTTTTTTACAAAAATAGGCTATGGTATAGAAGTTTATAGGCAGTAATTTTTCTGTTTTTTTTTTTTTTTATTAAGTTTTTAAATAGCTTAGAAAAATCCTTTAAGCAGCTCAAGATTTCCTATTGACAAAAATACAATTAAAAAAAAAAAACGAAGAAAAGCTGAAAGAGCGAAAAATAGATAAATAATATACTTTAAAAATTATAATGTTTCAGTTTATCTATTTTCTATTGTTTCAATTTTTCTTGATTTTTTTTCTACCGTATTTCTGCCAGTAAAAATTGTTGAGGTATTTAAAAGAATTGTTAGATATAGGTAGTAAAATATAATTTTTAAATACGAGAATCCATTTATATGTTTGTATCCAATCCATTGTATTAGTAAAACATTTTGTATATATTTTTTGTTTGTTTAAATATCTGCTATTACATTACTTGTTAAAAACTCAAAATTTAACTGAAATCTTTGTGTGCGGAAAATTCAACTATTTTGTTGAAAATCCATCATTCAACTATTTTAGAGAAAATTCGTCTTTTTGTTTGAAAATTCAACAATTTGGAAGAAATTTTTTATCCTATTTTACTGAAAAAGCTTTATTTGTTCAACATTCGTCTTTTCAGTCGGAAAATTCATCTCTGATTGGAAATTTAACTATCTGAAAATTCGCTTTTTTTAAATTAATTTTTTTGTTTGTTAAAATTTTAACTTTTCCATTTTCGATTGAAAATTGATATTTTTTATTTGAAAATACAACTATTTATTTGACAATTTATCTTTTTGGTAGAAATTTAAATCTTCTTGATTAAAAATTTGTTTTTTTAATTTTAAAATGTATCTCTTTTGGCAGCAATATCGTCTTTATTGTTGCAATATAAACTGTTAAATTTTTCGTTGACAATTAATCTTTTTGTTAAAAAGTCAACTGTCTTCTAAAAAGAAATTTGTTTACTTTAATATTTGACTACTCCGTTAAAAGTTTAATCATTTTGTTTAAAATCCGTCTTTTTTTGCTTGAAGTTCCACTATTTGGTTTTATATTCAACTGTTTGCTTAAAAATGATTTTTTTTAATGCAAGTCTTTTTGAAAAATGTAATATTTGGTTGAAAATTCCTTTTTGTAGGTATAAAATCCAAGTATTTGATTAAAAACTTAATTATTTGGTTGAAAATGATTTTTTTAAACATTCATATTATCGGCTGATAAATTCAACTGTTTTACAGAAAAATAGGCTTTTTGTTTGAGAGTTCAAGAATTTGGAAGAACTTTCTTATCGTTTTGACTCAAAAATCTTTATTTGTTAAAAGTTTCGCTTTTGCTTGGACAATTCATCTCTTCGTTAAAAAATTTAACTATTTGTTTGAATGTTATTTTTTTTAAATCAATTTTGTTACTACAAATTTTAACTTTCCATTTTTTGTAGAAAATTGACATTTTTTAATTGAAAATTTAACTATTTGTTTGAAAATGGTTGAAAACTCATTTTTCTTGGGGTTGAAGTATCAACGATGTATGATTTATTTACATTAAAAAAAATTTAATATAAATTTAAAAATCTAATCTTTTGGCTAAACGTAGGGTACTATTGGGACCAAACATTTAAAATAGGTGACTTTAGGGACCGCAGACCGGGCTGTAAGGCCTGTATTTTATATTAAGCAGAAAAATGTGTGCTTTGTCCCAACCTGCAACATTTCCATATTTTTTCAGATATAATGTGCCTGCAGAATGTTCTGCAAGACCACAAGAAATCTCTGCAGCCAGATTGTTACAAGATGCTGACTACAAGAATCGAAATGTTTAGAAATGCCGCCAAGGTATGTGACAAAAAAAAATTTTATTTTAATAGCAGGGTGTTCAGCGACCTTGAAAACCTGGAAATCACCTTGAATTTCTCACGAAGATCTTGAATTTTAATTGTTGATTTGCTTAAAACCCGTTTTCGATGGCTTGACTAATCGGTTTTTGAGTATACACCAGATTTAAAAAGAATACAAAATAATTCTGAAGAATGCAAAATATTTCAAAATATTTAAAAGCTTTTAAAATATTTAAAAGAATTTTGTAGATTTCAAAAAGAGTTCGCGGATTTTAAAGACTTGAAAATGATTCAGGGATGTAAAAAAGGCGTATATACAACATTTCACAGTTTAAAATTTAAAAAAATGTCGAAGATTTTAAACGATTTCAAAATGTTTTACAAGGTTTAGAAATTTTTTACGAACATTCTGAATATTTTAATGATTTTAATTTAATACAAAAGGCTTCGAAAAAGATTGAACATAAGAATTCATAAAGAATTCATAAGGATTTCACAATATTTCAAGAATTTTAAAAATGCCGATTTTGATCATGATTTTAATGAAAAATATTTAAGATTTCAAAAAGGGTATATTACATCTGATTTCAAAGGTTTTAAACATTTCCAAAAGGTTTTAATGAATTTAATATTTCAAAAGATTTTAATTATTTCAAACGAACACAAAAGATTGCATAATTATTTCAAAGATTTCATAACGATTTCAAAACATTTCACAAAGATTTCAAGGATTTTAAAGGTCTTACCAAAATTTTTAAAGATTTTACAAAAATTGTAAAGATTTTATAAAAATCTCCTAAATATTTCAAAATTAAAGATTTCAAAAAGGTTACAGTAAACCAAATTTAAAAGATTTTAAAACTTTTTATAGGTTTGTAACAATTTCAAATTTTGTCAGGTGATCTCTAGAGATGTCACAAATATTTCAATTATTTTAATTAATTCAAATGAATACAAGAGATTTCAAAAAGATTTTAAAGATTTCAAGAATCTCAATGATTTAAAAAAGGGTACAGTACGCCAAAAAGACAAAACATTCTAATGATTTTAAACGAATTTACATTGTTATAGAAAATTTAAAAATCTTTTACAAAGGTTTTAAATATTTCAGTGATTTCAAGTAAATAAAAAAAGATTTAGGAAAGATTTTACAAGTATTTTAAAAAGTTTCAAAAAATTTGATAAGATTTAAAAACATTTCGATGATTTCAAATGAATACAAAAGTTTTCACAAACAAATATTGAAGAAAGATTTCACAAATATTTCAAGTATTTCAAGTATTTCAAAGATTTTACAAAAATTTTAACATGTTTCACAGAAATTTCAAGATTTCACCAAGTTTTTAAGTACCTTAAAAGATTTCAATGACTTTAAAAATTTTTAAAAGCTTCACAAAGATTTTAAAACTTTCAGAAGATTTTAAGGACTTAAAAAGGATTACTAAACCAGATGTCTAAGATTTTAGAACATGTCAGGGATTTGCAGCGATTTCAAATTTGTTTAAAACGTAAAATATTTCACAAAGATTTTAAAATATTTCACAAAGATTTTAAAATATTTTTATGATTTCAAATGAATACAAAAGATTTCTGAAAGATTGTACAAATATTTCAAAGATTTCATCAAAATTTTATAGAGATGTCAAAAGAATTTCAAAGATTTCAAATAGGATACAAATTTTTAAAGTTTTTAAATTATTTCAAAAGTTTTAGAATATTTCAAAAGATTTCACAAAGATTTCCAATATTTTAATGATTTAGAACGATTACAAAAGATTTAAGAAAGATTTCACAAATATTTCAAAGAATCCATAAGGATTTCAAAAGATTTCAAGAATATTAAAGATTTCAAAAAAGGTACAGTTCGCCAAAATACAAAGCACTTCAAAGATTTTAAACAAGTTCACATTTTTTTAGAAAATTTCACAAAAGTTTTAAATATTCCAGTGAATTCAAATAAATACAAAAGATTTCAGAAAGATTTTACAAATATAAAACAAAATCCGTAAGGATTTTAAAAGATTTCAAAATTGTTAAATGATATCAAAGATTTCAGAACATTTTAAAAGTTTTAAACAATTCCAGAAGGTTTAAATAAATTTGAAAAGATTTCAAAAGGTTTCAAACAAACCCAAAAGTTTTCACAAACAAAAATTAAAGAAAGATTTAAAAAATATTTTAAATATTTCATAACGATTTTTAAATATTACACAGAAATTTTAGGATTTCACAAAGATTTTAAATACTTTAAAAGATTTCAGTGAATTCACTAAATTTCAAAAGATGAATAATTTCACAAGTATTTCAAAAATTTCAAGGATTTCAATGACTTTAAAAAGATTTAAAAATATGCCCAAAGATTTCACAAAGACGACTTATGTTCGCAAAAAATTAAGAATTTATGATTCTGCTTTCTTTAGAAATTTTGTACCAATAAAAAAATAAAAGGTTTCACCTTTACATGTATAACAAACGTTTATTTGATTATTTGATTAAAAAAAAAACGAAGACTTGGAAAACCTTGATGGATTGACCTGAAAATCCTGAAAAAGACCTTGAATTTTGTTCCTAGGAATCGCTGGACACCCTGAATATGTATTTAATTTTCTCTTGAAAATAAGTCTAATTGCAAAAATTTTTCTAGCTGGTTGCGCCAAACTCGATTGAGGAATTATACGAGTCAGTAAATCGTTCACCAGCTCGAAGATATTTTATGATTGTCGCTTCAATAGGTATGATAATGATATTCGTGACCGGTCTCTTTTGTGGGCGATTCACCCGAAGGACGATGGCGATGGTGATGAAGAACAAGTGATGGCGGGTTTTTCCCTTTCACAAAGAAACCGATGTATAAAGAAGACTTTTTCAGCTAATTTGCTTGCTGAAGGAAAACAAACAAGCAATGATCTTATCTCAGTGACGAGTGAATTGGAATTTTTTTAAAGTGATTGTTCTTGCGGTCAAAAGTGCGACCTGTACAAATTTTAGAATTTTAGCATTTTTCGTAATCTCTGGCCCTAGTCAAATGGCACAATTTTGTAAGTTTGTATGCAGCAAAGTCTAATGGTTCATTGGCAAGCATATAAATGCTCCTTTTTTGGAATGTTTTAAATAATTAGTGATGTATGATTAAAGGCGATTTGAGGATTGTTAATTGTATAGAAGATTGTGAATCGTTGAAGCGCGTCTGAAAAGAAATGTCCAAGTTTGAACTTGGGATTTATCAATACGGAATGATGAATGCATAATCAAATTAAGTATGTGATTATATGTAAAAATGTATGAAAATCTATTTATATTGTCAAAATAATAGAATGCATGTTTTGTCAAACACAAAGTGCGATACGTGAAAAGATTGTACCTAATCTAATTACTGTTTTTATGAAGAAATCTTTTCTAGTACCAATTTCAACTTGTAATGTTTTTATTATTTTATTATTTTGCTCTTGAACTTCCCTTAGGATTAAAAATTAGAACATCTTGTATTTTTATTTTTAAAAAATCAAATAGAAACGTTCAACATTTAATTATTTTACATTAAAACTAAGCGCAAATGGTTTAGTTTTTATTATTCAAATCGTTTAATTAACATAATTTCAACAGGAAAGTTCCCTTATGGAAAAATGTGATGAGAAATTCTGTAAAAGACATTTTATAATTTTTTTCTTTATAGGAAATTAGTATAGGGAAATCGTTAAAGAAAAATCATTATAGGAATAAATAATATAAAAATTGTGATATTGATGAGAAGCAAATTTGAAAGATTCACAATGCTATATTAAAAATGTAGAGTTTTTAAAAGTAAAAAGTTGTTGTTTAAAGATTACGAATATTGTGCATTATCAATTTCATAAATCAAGATTTTCAAAAGAGTAATTTTATTTTATAATAACTTTTGTTTCGAAAGGTCTCTAAACATTATTGATAAATAAGCGAATTGTAATTATGCATGATTTTTTAATATTGGGAAATAATTCTCTTCTTAGCATTTTGCCACACTTTTCACACTTTTAAAGAGATGAAAAAAATGAAATTAAGGACAAAAACTTGGAATATTATTATTTATCAAGCATATACAGTTTCGGTACTGTTAAAACAACGGTACCAACAAAATACCGGTACCGGAAATCAACGAAATTAACGGTACTGACAACAACATTGAAGGGAAAATTTTTAATTATTTAGGTTTTATTTTAGAAAATGGATTTTCATTTTCGAAGTTTTCCAAATTTGTCAAAAAAGAATGTGGAAAATTTTTTTAAAAATTGTTCAGATTTTTAGAAAATTTTTTTATTGTTTTTTATTTTAAATAATTAATTTCAAGAGAACACTTTAAATTATTTCAAAAAATCACAAAAGGTTTAAAAATGTCAAAAAAACCTGGAAGATCTAAAGACAATTTTTTACAATTTGCACAATTTTTAAAAATATTCAGAAAAATTCGAATAAATTTAAAAGATATTCAGAAGGTGTAAAAGTTTTGAGAATATTTTATAAATAATTTGAAATTCAAAAAAAAAAAATTAAAATCTAAATAAAAATGTAGATCTCTGAAGATTTTAAACAAAATTTACATGATCAGAATATTTAAAAATAATTTAATATATGTGAAAATATTATTTTAACTTTTAACAAAATGTAGATTTTTGTGAATATTTTGAAAAAAATGTACAAGATTTTTAAGAATATTGAAAGGTTGCAAGAGAATAAGTACATTTTCTAAGGGTTCCTGAGAAAATAAGGAATGATTTTTTATTTAAAAAAATTTGAGGATATTTTTTGCTAAATTTCCATAATTGTCCAAAAAGAATGTGGAAGCTTTGTTAGGTGATTTTTTATATTTACAGAATTTACACCCTAAAAATTATGAAACATGCAAATTATTTTAAAAGACAGCAGTTTTTAAGATTCAAAAATAAGTAAAAATTTTAAAAGATTCAATGCTTTTAATACAAAATGTAGATTTTAGAAGATATTGTAAAAAGTTTAGAAACTTTTTAAATTTTTTTAAAGGTTTCGAGAGCATAACAATTTTTCTTAAGATTCCTGAAAAAATTGTAATGTATTCTTATTAACAAACAAAACTAAGACGATATTTTTAAAGATTTTACAATTTCTACAAAAATAATCTAAAATATTCGAAGACAACCATTGGAATTATGCGCATTTTTTAAATATTTTAGAAAATGTTGAAAAGATAAAAAAATAATGTAGAATTTAAAAAGAGTTAAAAGAATCAAAAAACCTATGTAAGTTTATGCAGATTTCGAAAAAAAGTGATAAGCTTTTTAAGAACGTTTCAAGGTTTCAAGAGCAATCAAAAAAATTCTTAAGATTCCTGAGAAATTTGAATTTGCATTTAAATATTAAAAATGGTTTGGTATTCATTTCAGTCTGTTTTAAATTTACTTATTTTAGATTAAAATATTCGAAATTATTTGGTTTAAATTTAAAAAAAAAATGTTATCTGTTTTTTTTTAATTCTTTAAAACCACATTATTTAATTAACTAACGGACAAATTTTAATTTGTGGAAAAATTTTTATTCTTCATCTCAACATAAAATTATTCAATTTTATACGCTTTGAATAGGAAATGATACAATTTCAACTCTTTTATAATGAGTTTGTCTAATTTTTTAAATTTTGGTCTAATATTTTTCAACTTGGAGAGATTCTGAGTACAAATTTTTTTTATTTCAAATTGTTCAATTTAAATGCTTTGACTTAGAAATAATACAAGTGACTTTAAAAGGATTACTAAACCAGACGTCTAAGATTTTAGAACATGTCAGGGATTTGCAGCGATTTTAAATTTGTTTAAAACATTGTAAAATATTTCACAAAGATTTTAAAATATTTTTATGATTTCAAATGAATACAAAAGATTTCTGAAAGATTGTACAAATATTTCAAAAATTTCATAGAGATGTCAAAAGAATTTTAAAGATTTCAAGAAGGGTACAACTTTTTAAAGTTTTTATATCATTTCAAAAGTTTTGGAATATTTTAAAAGATTTCACAAAGATTTCCAATATTTTAATGATTTAAAAAGAGTAAAAAAGATTTAAGAAAGATTTCACAAATATTTTAAAGAATCCATAAGGATTTTAAAAGATTTCAAGAATATTAATGATTTTAAAGAGGGTACAGTTCGCCAAAATACAAAACATTCAAAAGATTTTAAACAATTTCACATTTTTTTAGAAAATTTCAAAATATTTCACAAAGATTTAAATATTCCAGTGAATTTAAATAAAAATAAAAGATTTTACAAATATTTTAAATAAAATCCATAAGGGTTTTATAAGATTTCAAACATTCTAAAAGATATCAAAGATTTCAGAACTTTTTAAAAGTTTTAAAGATTTTAAAAGTTTTTAAGATTTTAAAAGACTTCAAAGATAAAATCAAAATCTCAATATAAAATTGTTCAATTTTAAACACTTTAAATCAGAAATGATACAATTTTAACTCTTTTATAATGAATTTCTCTAATTTTTTTAATTTTCGTCTAATATTTTTCAACTTTGAGAGATTCTGAATAGAAATTTTTTTAATTTCAAATTGTTCAATTTAAAATGCTTTTACTCAGACATAATACAAGTGTATCAAAATAGTTAAGCTTATAATCAAAGAGATGAATCTTCAACTGGAGTAGTTGAATTTTTAACCAAAGTGAATAATTTTTCGACGAAGTAGTAAAATTTTCGATCATAGAGATGAATTTTCAACTAAAATGAAGAATCTTCATGCAGAAAAATGACTTTATATCAAAATTGTTAATGTTTCTACAAAAAATAATAATTTCTAACAAACATAGATGGATTCTCAACGAAAACTGTGATTGCTGGTATTTCAACCAAAATCGATTTTAATTTTAAATAAAAACTTTTGATGTCCATCAAAAAGACGAATTTTCATCCAAATAGTTTAATCCTCAACCAAAAAGATAAATGTTCAATAAAGTTGATTAATTTTTAACCAAATAGTAAAATTTTCAACGAAAAACAAACTTGTAACCGAAAAGAATAATTCTAAATCGAAAAAGAACTAAAGAATTTTTAACACAATGTATGAATTTTTCATAAAATAGTTGAATTTTCATCTAAAAAAGAAACATTTACAATAAACGTGGATGAGTTAAATTTTCAGTAATCAAATGATGAATTTTCCAGCATAAAAAAGATAAATTTACAATAATAATTATATAATTAAACCAAATTGTTGAATTTTAAAACCAAAAAGACAAATTGTATCCCCAAGAAGATTAATTTTCCACAAAAAAATGAAATTTCAACAAAACACATGAATTTTGAATCAAAAAAGAAATAGTTATTTTAGTAAAAAATTTAAATAATTAAGTGCTCATAAAAAATTATTAAATTTTTTACCAGATGGTTAAATTTTAAACTTAAAAAGAAGAATTTTTTAAACAAAGTTGAATTTCCTACCAAACAAATGACTGTAACAAAATTGTTTAATTGTCCCTGATTTCCAGTTTTTCCCTGACCACCTGCAACCCGGCTGATATTTTATTTTAAAAAGAATCTGTCACCAAAAAAAACTGGTCAGAATCGGTCCAAGTGTCCATCTGTAAAATATATTCCATTATCAAGAACAGCAAGATGAAGAAAAGTGAAAAAACCCACCGAATTTTAATTCATTCGTCTAAACAGTGCGGGATTCTTCGAAAGAATTTGAAAGCCTCTCACCGTTGAATTTTTAATATTTTTTAATGACACAAATCGGCTTAGAGCATGCGTATTGGCCTACAAGAAGATGGCGCCGAGCATATGAAAAGCGCCATGACAGGTCACGTGACATTGTGGAGGACTGCACTCTGCAGCACTCGAGCAGTATCATTCATGACTTCTCGAGTATAACCGGGTCTGTTTCTGTAAACATTTTACCAAAACTTGTGCTGTCGGGGAGCTCGTGTGACATCGGGGTGTGTTTGCCGAAAACCGACCGGGAATCTTCTTCATGAGAAGCATTTTTGAAAACCTGGAGCATTTGACCTCGCGCGAAAGCGTTGGCCAAAAGGGCCGCAAATGGCTGCGTGAATAAGGTGTACATTACGAAGCTATCGCTCTTCTCTCCGGTTCGCTCCGAGTGTTACATCTACGAATGATGACAATTGGGAGGCAAATGCTGAGACCAAGACTCAAGGCTGAGAAAACGACGGACAGCGCATCTCTGAGAAAAAGGAAAAGCAAAACGTAACCGCGAACGCCATTTTGGGTGCACTTGTGTTTCCGCCTGATCTGCGACGACGGCCTCGACTGGCCAGATGGTGATATCGGGTCGAGACGAAGAGGAGGAGGAATTCGTGTGCCTTCGTGATTGACATTCTATCGTGACGAAGGGACTACTCAACAAATGTTTAAATGGACGCATCGTCCATTATCACCCAAGTGTCACAACGAGATGACGAGCTATTTAATAACGAGAAAGGTAGGTTACTGTTACGGGACTGCAACGATCCCGATCTGCCTCGTCGTATTTGGATCACAAATCTTCTTCCCCGCCCTGTCCCATGTTCAGAAGTTTGGAATTATCTGGCCTCGCCTCTCATCCAATTTCTGCTACTTTGTGCCTCACCTCACGTCAACAGCTTTTCCTTCAATCTAGTTTATTGCACTTGCTTTAATTTCAATTGACTGTCAATTTTAATTTACTGCCGATTTGCTTTGCCTGATTCTTGAGACGGGCGTTTTGTATTCGAGCTTCTTTTTTTTATTTTTTTATTTCAACTGTGTATTCCGCGAGTGCGACCGCAGTGCTCTGCTAAAGTTCAAAAATAATTCTCTAACGTGTCGAATGTTGATCTTGATACAACGCTTCCCGAGGACCGTGGCATTTGGCTTGGATTTTTACTCACTTTCTAGTAATGCTGCACGTAATGTCCACTTTCGCAATCTTGAGGCGACGGTTTCCAATTGGGATGACAGGGCCGACGAATCGTTTTGTTCCCTTCTCAATTTCTGCCAGGGTTTCCAAGGATCAGTTCTGTAAGAATTTTGATAAAAGTTGCTGTTATCGTCTTAGTTTTGACATGTTTTTGTTGAGACCTTTCAAGATTGGTTCTTTTGCTCCCAAAATAGACACTAACTGAAATTAAAGCCGGAACAGGTCTCGGACTTTCACACTACCTATTTCACACGTTTTTTGGAATGATGACACTATTTTGCTACTGTTTCGAAAAAATGAATTTTAATACACTATTTTATCACAATCGTCCGCTAAAGCGACTACTTCTTTGCCTTTTCTTGAAAAATATTTGTGAGCTTCTTCGATAATTGAGTAAAATAATAAAAGTTAAATTTTCGACAAAAAATCTAAATTCTCAACAAAAAATGTAATGGATAATATTTTTAACAAGAAAAGATTCTTATTTTAGATACAAAATAGTTTAATTGAACCAAAAAGGATGAATTTCCAACAAAATAGGTGCAGTCCTCAAGCAAGACAGATTCATTTTCAATCATGCAGTTGTGTTATAACCAAAAAAGATAACTTTCTGCGTAAAGAGATGAATTTTTCATTTAAAAAGACTCATTTTCAACCAAGAAACGTTCTCCTGACATTAAAGGAAACAAATTTGATCTAAAGTGTTAAATTTTCAAGCCAAGAAGACGAGCTTTTAAATGAACATTCAAATTTCGCACGAAATACTTGAATTTTGTACCGAAAAAATGATTTTTTTAACCAAAAAGAATAAGCTTATACAAAAAAATTAATCTTTAACGACATACATACATTTTTAACTAAATAGTTGAATTTCAACCAAGAAGATTAATTTTCTTTCAGAAAAGATAAATTTTTCACAAAAAAAAAATCAATTTTGAACCAAGTAGTTACATTTTCAACCATAGAGATTAATTTTCCACCATAAAAAACGAATTTTCAAAAAATTTCATAAATTTCTAACTCTGAATGTAATTTTAGTCCAAAGTTTATTTGGTTAATTTCTAGTTTATATTTTCTTCGTTTTTCAAAATGTTGAGCTAAATAATTGAATCTTTTAACTAAAATAATTAATTTTTTCAAAAAATGGAGTTATCATATTTTCATTTAGAATTCATTTTCAGTAAAAAAAAGTAAAAATTTTTACAAATAGTTCAATTTGAAACTTAATAGTTAAATTTTCAGTTAAATAAAATAATTTTGAAAAAAAGAATTATTAAGCGAAATTATAAATCTTTTACCAAAAAAAAATACTTAGTTCAACTTTCAACCAAGCAGTTAATTTTTCATCCTAAAATGATAAGTTTTCAACAAAAAATGTAATATTTGATACTTCATCCAAAAAATATTTTCATTTTAAACCAAAAATAGATAAATGCAACGAATAATCCTTAACCAAAACAGATTAATTCTCAACCTCAGTTGCATTTTTAACCAAAAGGATGAAGTGTCAATTTAAAAAGACGAATTTTCAACTAAGATCTATTTTCAGTCAAGAAGGAAAAAAATTACATCAAAATGTTAAATTTTCAACCCAAAATAATGAATTTTCAACTAAAAATATTATTTTTATACCAAAAATTGATAAATTTTTTAGAAATAGTTAAATTTTCAACAACAAAAAAAAATTTATTTTCTTCTTAATACATAAATTTTTGGCCAAATAGTTGAATTTTCAACTAAATAGGTTGAACAATCGATGTAATGTTAGTCCAAATTTCTGAACTAAGAAAAAACTATTTTAAACAAAAAATGGAGTAGTTCAGTTTTTTTTTTAAGGAAAAAAATAACTTTCAATTTTTTTAAATCTACAAAAACGTTTAATTTTTAGTTAAATAAAGTAATTTTGAAGGAAGAAAAACGAATTTTTAACAAAAAAGTTGAATTTCTAACAAAATAGTGAACTTTCGTCAAAAAAATTGTTGGATTTTCTTATTGGGCTCTATTTTATCTTAAGTCTTCCGTAAAACGCCCATTTTAATCTCGTGAAATCTATAGAAATTCCTTATAAGCTGCTTGTGAAATCTTCTAATTTCTGTTGACATCCTATTAATCCCTCAGATTAGAAAAATTCCTTGAAATCCCTTAAAACTTTGTAAATGCCGCTAAAATTCTTTGAAATCTTCTAAGTCTTACGAAATCATTTGAAATTTGTTAGACAATTTCGAATCTCATGAAGTTCTTCGGAATTTTTTTAATCTACATTCTTGAAAATCCAGGATGGCTGTTATAATCGAGGGAAAAAATTACGATGTTTTCCGGTCCGTAAAACTTTCTGACGGTCATTGAAGTTATAAAATTCGAACTCCTAAAACTTGACATTTTTCATTTAAAGAATTCGAAACTGAATTGCAAACTACAGTACTAAGGTGGAACTTTTTAAAATGAAGATTAAAAAGCTTTCAACAACTTCAAGTTGAATGTCGTTAAACTAAAAATTTTAAATTTTATAGATCTAACATTTAAACGATTTTTGGTTTTAAAAAATCATGCTATTGTCAATGCTCTAAATGGAAAATTGAATCAATGAATTTATAAGTTTCTAAAATTATATAATTTTAAGCAATTTTAAGGTAATAGCATTAAAAATTAAACGCTTTAAACATTTTTCAAACGGAACTCTTTTGGAACTGGAAAATTCAAATGAACAATCAAATATTGATAAATATTATAAATTTTTCCTTTTTCTTAATTATATTAAATACATAAATTTAATTTTTTAAATACCTTGAAATTTCATTCCATCTCATTTACTAACTAAAGTTCTTCTATAAATTCTGTAAAATTTCCTAAAATCTCTAAATATTTTCAATTCGTTGAAATCTATTAAAAACCCTTGAACTCTGGGAAACTTTCCACTTTTTTTTTACTTTCCTGGAAATCTAGAAATCCCTTTTAATCTTATGGGATCTTTTAATTTATTTTGAAATCCTATAAATGCCCAAATATTATAAAATACATTGAAATCCTTTTTTTCAGATACACTATATTCTCTGAAATCCTTCGAAATGTTTCAAATAGCTAAAAATTATCTTGAAATTTCTAAAATGTTCTTAACCAATTTCAAAAAGTTTGAAAACTTTATTATCCTCTGAATTTCGATAAAATGTGTTGAAATATCTTAAAATCCATTGAAATTCTCTGAAATCCCCTGAAATCTTGTAAAATACTCTAAAAGGTTCGAAACTCTCTGAAATATTTTTAATCAGTCAAGTCAATTTGAACCCCTTAAAATCTGTTGAAATATCGTTCAATTTTTTTTTAGAAATCCTTGAAAATGTTTAGCAAATGTTTGAAATCTTTAAAATCCCTCAGAATTTTTTGTAATTTAAATTATCTGATGGTGGATAATACATTTTAGCCAAATTATAGAAGAAATTCGGAAATATATTTGAAGAGAAAGTAAAGAAAATAATAGTTGCATTAACGAGCAATTTGAGAACATTTTAGCAGTAGTACCATTTTTTCCTAAAAAGTAGCAAGAACCTTAAAAACTTTATAATATGATGGAAGCTTCCACTATTCGTCACTTTTCTTTCAAGTAATAACTCCTGGGTTAATCGCTATTTAATATATATTCAATACATATTTCTAAACTGTCATGAATTATTTTGAAATATTTCAGGGTATTTTTGATGATTCCGAGAAATATTTAATAGGTTTCAATAATCTGAACAAATATGTAAATTTTCAGGGTATTTTCAACACTTCTAAGGAATGTTAAAGAGTTTTTAAAATTATCAAGGGATATTTGAAAAGATTTCAAAGCGTTTGAAATGTTTTAGGATACAAGATTTTCTTGATTTTCGGAAGACATGGATCGATTTTACAGAACCCATAAGGTTTTAAGATATTTTAAAAGATTTTACGAGACTCGATAGAAATTTACGGGATTTAATAATATTCTAGTAGATTTTAAAGAATTTATATTCAAGAGACGTGAGGTATTTCGTAGGATTTCAAAGATTTTAAACGATTTTATATTATTTTCTGGAATTCAACCTTCATTTTTATTAATTTAGACTGAATTCTTTTAAATTATTTTAATTCAGTTAAATTCTTGAAAAATTTTAAAGGGTTTGAAACACCCTTGGTTATTTTAAAAGATTACAAAGAAATTTTAAATTGATTTCAGTAATTTAGTGGGATTTCAAAGGATTTGAAATATTTGAGGATATTGTAAAAGATTGTAAAAGAAGTTTTTTTTAAAGATTTCAAGAGATTTTCAAATATTTTTTTGCATTTAGAAATCTTTATTTGAATTTGAAGATTTAGAATGTAGATGAATATGAATTCTTCTAAATTCGCTCAATTCTATTCAATGAACTTGGATTTTAAAATTTTTAAATTAATCCTGCATTCTTTTAATCGCACCTTGAATCCTAAGGCATTTCATCAAATTCTGTTTAATTCCCTTTAATTTTTCTGAACCTATTTCAAATTTTCTGAATTCTGATTTCAATTTTTTTTCTTTGGTATATATACACTTTCTGCAATTCAGTCCATCTCATTTGTTTACTAACTTAATCAAATTCTTTATTATTTTTTGCCGGACCCATAATCCATATTTAAGGCTAAAATGCTTTCATTAAAAAAAAAATTGTTATTTATGAAGTAATAAGCTCTCAATATTATAAAATAAAGCAAATCTTAAGTTATTATCGGACTTTAAACAGAAAATTTTTAATTTCAGTAAAATTAATGGTTTAAAAAGCACAAAAAATACGCATTTTTATACTTGAAAGATTCCTATAGTCTTTTACAATGCATTTTTATAAGTTTCGATATGTTTTGTTTATCGAATTACATGTAAAAATGGTAATACAATTTTTAAAATGCAAGCAAAAGTGTCCAATTTTGATACCTTTTTGCTTTTATCTTTTAATTCTATTTTCATGTTTATATGTAAGTCTAATAAATCCATGTTTATCTTAATTTATCAAAAGATACCTGTTTTTCGTTAAAATGTTATTCAAAGGATATTTATAAAATGTAAGGCATTTTTAGAAATATTTGACTGTCTTACAAAATATTTTAATCCTCAGACAAAACAGATTAATTTTCAAACAAACAGTTGCATTTTTAAACAAAAATATGAGCTTTCGACAAAACAGTTAAATTTTCAAACAAATAGTTTAATTTTTAAAGAAAAATATGAATTTTCAATACTGAATATTAAATTTCTATTAAAAATGATGAATTATTAACAATATACATAACTATTAACCAAATAGTTGAATATTTACCCAAAAATATTCGTATTTTTTTACCAAAAAAGTAACCTTTTCCACGAAATATGTACATTTTTTATCAAATAGTTAAATTTCTTATGAAAAAGATTAATTTTCTATGAGAAAAGACAAATTTTCAACCAAATGTATACATTTTTTATAAACAGTTGAATTTTCAACCAAGATGATTTATTTTCTACGAATAAAGAGAAATTTACCATGAATTTCATACATTTTTAACTAAGGAGTTTGAAAAATGCACTGCATGTTGTAGAAATTTGATTTAATTGATTATTAATTAATTTTAAAAATGAACATTTTTTTCGCTTCTACACATTTTTTACTAAATAGTTCAATTTTCAACATAAAGATCGATTTTCAGTAAAAATGTAATAGTTAATATTTCAACAAGAAAAAAGTATTTAAAAGTAAAAAATTTTAGGTTTAAACACCGAAAACGAATTTCCAAACAAAATACTTGAATCCTCAACTAAAACAAATTAATTTCTAACCAAACAGTTGCTTTCTTAACAAAATAAGCAACGTATTTTTGAACAAAACAGGCAAATTTTTAAAGAAATACATTAACTGTTAAATATTCTAATAAGTTTTTGAATTTTCGAGTCGAAAATGCGAATTTTGTACAAGCAATTGAATGTTCAACCCAAAATTATGAATTTAACGAAATTGTTGTACTTTGAACAAATTAATTTAGTTTTTAACCAAGTAATAAGATTTTTAACCAAAGAAAATGAATTCATTCCCAATAATTTAATAATAGACTTTAACTGAAAAGGATGAACTTTCAATTCTAGGAAAATTACACTATTTTTTTATCTCTGAAGTGAGTTTGAGGCCTTCAAACTTTTTCCGAAATTACGTCGTAGTATTTGTATAAAAAACAAAAAAGTTAATAGCACTAAACTACGCTATGACCCATTTCTCATCTTTGTAATTACTGAGTTGAGATCGTGTGGGCGACCTTGCCGAGGAATTTAAAAAAATCAAATCTTTAATTGAATCAATTGAATTTAAATGGGCATTGTGCGCTCCGGTGGCTTTCTTCCTACAGCGAATTTTAAATCAATAGGTAATTTATTCTCTTAACACTAAATGTATCCGATATCAGGCTTCAGACTCACTACACTACTGACAGCATTTCACACGTTTTTTATAAGTGATTACACTATTTTGCTATTATTTTGAAAAAAATGACAGTGAAGACACTATTTTCAAATCAAAAAGACGAATTTTCAATCAATAAAGATTAGTTTTCAGCCAAAAGATTAATTTTTTAGCAGAAAATAAGATTCTTTAACAAAATGCATACATTTTTAAACAAATAGTTGAATTGACAACCAAAAAGTTTAACTTTCTACCTAAAGGATAAGTTTTTGAGAAATTTTTAACTAAATATTTCGAACAGTGGATTTAATGTTAGTCAAAATTTTATTTGATTACTTTTTTGGTTTTTCAATTTTTTACTAAATATTTAATATTACTATAATTTTAAATATCACTGAATAATATTATAATGATTAAATTTTTAAACCAAAAAATATTTCAATAAAAAACTAATTTTTTGCAAAATATTTCAATTTTGTACCACATAAGGGAATTTTATAACAAATTGTTGAATTTTGAAGCCTGAAATACGAATTTTATGAGTATGAGTATAAGTTTTTTTACGTTTTGAATTTGATTCTCATCAAATCTACTTATTAATACGAATTTTATATAAAACAGTTGAATTTTTAACTTTAGAATATGAAATTTCAACAGAAAAGTTCATTCATAACCAATCAGTTGAATTTTCAGATAAAAAATTCTTTTTGCCAAAAAAAAACATTTACCCAAGGAGATCAATTTTCAACCTAAAAAGATGAATTTTCAGCGAAAAATGTAATACTTGATATTTCATCAGAAATATATTTTTGTTAAAATAAAAAACCGTCGAGTTTGACCAACAAAGATGATTTTTAACAAACAAAAATAAAGATTTTCTACCAAAAAATATGAATTTTCAACCAAATGATTACATTTTTAATCAAATAGTTGAATTTACAACCAAGAAGATTATTTTTATATAAAAAAGACGAGTTTTTACAAAATGAAATACATTTTTAACTAAGTTTCAACAATGAAAGTTTACATTTTCTATCAAATTGTTGAATTTTCAAAAAAGTAATTCAATTTTGATCAAATAATACATTTTTTAACCAGCAAATATGAATTCTTAACCAAACATATAATAGTAGATTTTAAAACAAAAAAAGTTAGATTATCTTCTTTTGTTCTCTATTAATTTATTTGGAATTATAAACTAAGCAATAAAATTTTAAATGAATATCGAATTTACTTTTTAATACTTGAAAATTTTATTGTTTTGAAACTATTTTTTAAATATTTGTGATACTGTTAACACTATTTTCAATTTCTAAAGTGAATTCGAGACCTACGAGATCTATAATTACCATATCTGGATGAATTGTGTTGATTATTATAATTTTTCTCTACGAATATTTCTTTTCCTATTTAGTCATAAAAACTTGTAAGGATCACTATATGAATCTAAATTAGAATTGAGTCCCTTATTCAAACGCAATTCCGATAGCACGTTTAAGACTGTTGACTATGTTTTAATTTATGGAAGAAAATTGAATATTCAAACTCTTGACATGTTTATCGTTTCTGATTTGTTATTTACTATGTACTTGGGATTTTCCGATTTTTAAAAAGAGAAGATTGAATGTGAGCTATTTTAAATAAACTTGCATTATATAATTAAGCATAAAAAGTGCCTGCTTTATTTAGTTGCCCCTTAAACTTTTTAGATTTTTGCATGCATTAATAATTATCGATTATGGCTTCTATTCATAGTCTTGTGACATTGGTTCTCCTGTATAGTCCCGTGCGAAATCGCTAATATTATAATACGTAATTTCTTTTTCAATGTCTATATTATTTATTCATTAAGGAGATGTTACTTTACATTTCAGTTTCAAATCCATCTCTTTTTTCCATCTCTGATGAAATCATTGTTGAAGGAATTATATATTTTCTAAGACAATGTTATAATATGAAAATAAAAATTACTTTCATATTTTCTTTTACTCTAATGCTGAATTGGAACAGAAAATTTGTAAAATAATTATAATTTTTACTTGAAATAGGGAATCTTCTAAAGTATTTATAATTCTAAGGTGGACAGGGAATAAATAAAATAAATGTTTAAGAAATCACGTAAAGAATTACAATAAGCCTGACTTGGAATATGGTATTTTCCGACAAGAATTATAATTTGAAGTTGGAATATAGAATTGCAGTAAAAAAATATAGATTTGAGTTCAAGACAGAGAATTTCCGTGAATAATTATAATTTTTACATTAAGACAGGGAGTTTCCGGTAAAGAATTATAATTTGACATGGAACGGCAATTGTGGCAAAGAATTTTAATTCTGAATTAAAAAAGGGGATTTACAAAAAAGGAACTCAGTTCAAATTCAGAATTATAATTCTTTTACAAAATTCTCGGTTACAAATCAGAATTTTAAATTCTTATGACAAAAAATTATCTGATGTTCTAACTCATATTTATAATTATTTTCCAAGACTCTCTGTTCTAAATCAGAAAATTCTTAAATCTTTAAAAATCATTTTAAATCATTCAAATCTTTTTAACTCTTTTAAAATGACCAGGAAAAATTAATAATTGACCGGGAAAAAATCAGGAAATTGCCGGAAAATGAAAAATAATCCGTCGAGTAGAAACCTCGGTCTACAGTCTCTTCTTTTTGTAAGAGAAATGTCTCATTTTTCAATCAAACGTTCGGGCTAGGATCATACGACTTTTTCGACCTTTTTGAAAAATGCGACAGTTTCAAATTTAAAGCCTTAATTTTTGAGCAAT
Organism: Druon quercuslanigerum; assembly: GCA_010014905.2. Classification (NCBI taxonomy): domain Eukaryota; kingdom Metazoa; phylum Arthropoda; class Insecta; order Hymenoptera; family Cynipidae; genus Druon; species Druon quercuslanigerum. The sequence goes on from JAAAKG020165684.1 coordinate 48,170, forward strand.
TTAAAACCTGCATTTTCCCAAATCTGGTTCAAAATTAATGTTTTCGAAGTTAAAAATAATGTAAATTATGAGCTTTTCTCATTTGAAAATATTGGAAGTTTACAAGCTCAGAATTTCTGCAAAACTTAATTTTCCTGGTCATTAATATTCAAAGGTCGGAATTTTAATTTCGTAACAGTTTCAACATGTAATCTTTTATCAATGGAGTAAAACGATTTTAAATAAAAATTAAAAAATGTATATTTTGTTTATCTATTTCAAAAAAAGATGATTTTTCTACCATAGCACATGAATTTTTAATCCAAAAGTGAAAAAGTTAAGTTTCCAATAAAAAACATTGTTTTCAATAAAATAGTCACATTTTTAGACCCAAAAGACAATTTTTAAACAAATAAAATAATTGCAGTTAAGAGAGAAAAAAATGCATTCAAATTGCGGAACTTTCAAGATAAAAGATAATTTTGCAAACAGAAGTTGCAATTTCAACGCGAAAGTATCAATTTTCAACTAAACAATTGCATTTTTATTTAAAAAAGAGGAAATTCCAACCAAGATGGTTTTCTATCAAAAGACGAAGTGCTTTAACTTAATATATAATTTAAACTTTCCTATAAAGATATACATTTTTAAAGAAACAGTGAATCTTCAACCAAATAGTGTAATTTTCATATAAATTTTTGAATTTTCAACAAAAATTTCATTTTTAACCGAAATAAATTCATTTTTCAACGAGAAAGTTGCAGTTTTAATAAAATTTCTACGGCAAGTGGTGTATTTTGAAACCAAAAAAATGAATGTTCGGTAAAATAATTAAATTTACCCCAAAATAGCTAGATTTTTAACCAAGATGTGAGACCAATACAATTCTTCAACCAAGACGTATGATTTTTTTTAACGAAATATTTGAAATTTCATCCAAATAATTTAATTTTGAACCAAATAACATTAAAAAAAAAGAATTCTTAATCAAAATTTTAATATCATATTATTCGATCGAAAAGAATGAACTTTCAACCAAAAATGGTTAGTTTTTCTTACTGGTTTCCACTAATTCTGTTCGCAATTCAGATGGAAACGGAAAAAAAGACGAATAGGGAAAAGACTTTGCAGGCTGTAATAAATTAATAAGAATTTTGGCTAATTATTGTGTTTAAAAAAATCCTCTACCAAAAAAGGTTAATTATTAATCAAGCATTTTTAACAACAAAATTTTTATCAAGAGATCAATTTTCAAATCACAAAGACGAGTATTCTACAAAGCAGTTAAATTTTCTGAATTAAGAACAATAATTTTTCAATAAAAATGGAAGACTTAAAGTCACAGTTAAAAAAATTGCTTATTAGCAAACAAACAAAATGCATTAAAAAAAATTGTAGATTTTTCAACCAAATTACTGAGTTGTCAAGAAAAAAAAATTCTACAAAAAAGTTTAATTTTCAACCCGAAAAACATGCATTTTCTACAAAAAAAGGTTGATTTCCAGCCAAATAGTTGATTTTTGAATCAAAAACTATCAATTTTCTACAAAAATGGAATATTTAAATTTACAGTTAAAACATTGATTTGCAACCCAAAAAAAACTACTTTTCAGCAAAATAGTTTAATTTTTAACCCATTAGATGATTAAAAAATGAGTTGATTTTTCAACCAAAATAATAAATTTTTAAAACAATATAATTAGTTTTCTACAAAACAGTTCAATTTTCAACCCGAAAAAATTAATTTTTTACAAAAAAGTTAATTTCCAACCAAATAGTTGATTTTTGAATTGAAAACGATCAATTTTTAACAAAAATGGAAGACTCTAATTTCTATTTGAAAACATTGATTTTCAACAAAAAAACTACTTTTCAACCAAGTAGTTCAATTTTTAACCCAATAGAAGAATTTTAAACTAAAATAATAAATCAACAAAAAATTAGTTGATTAAACAACCAAATTAATAAATTTTTAAGCCAAAATAATTAGTTTTCTAAAAAAAAAAAACAGTTAAATTTTCAACCCGAAAATATCCCATTTGTACAAAAAAAAGTTAATTTTTAACGAAATAGTTTATTTTTAAACTAAAAACGACGTATTTTCAACAAAAATTGAATATAAAAATTTTCTGTTGAAAAAATGTATTTTCATAGTAGCTGATTTTTTCACCAAATAAGGAATATTGAAATTTGCAATTAGAAAAAATAATAACAAATTCTGTACAAATAGTTTATTTTTCAGGACGAAAATGTGAATTTTCTATATAAAAATAGTTAATTTTCAATCAAATATTTGATTTTTGAACTGGAAACGATGAATTTGCAACCAAAATGGAATATTTAAATTTGCAGTTGAACAAATGGATTTTAAACAAAATGGAAAACGAATTTTCAACGAAAATAAATAATATTTAACAACAAAAATTAATTTTTCACAAAAAAGTGAATTTTTATACCAATTTAGTGAATTCTCAAGTAAAGAAAAAAACAAAAAATTTCCCACAGAATAGTTCAATTTTCAAACCGGAAATATGATCTTCCTACAAAAAACAAGTTAATTTCCAACCGAACAGTTGATTTTTGAACTGAAAACGATGGACTTTCAACCAAAAATGTAGTCTTTAAATTGAAATTGGAAAAATATGATTTTCAAGCCAAAAAAAAATAAGGATGGAATTTTGAATAAAATATAGTCGATCCGAGCCCTGCAGTAATATCAGTACTATATCAGTACAATCATCTTGAACAATCAACTCATGTGGCAAGAAAGGTTAGACTTAGATCAGATCAGATCAGATTAGATTAGGACAGTATTTGATTAATTTTTTTTTTCAGCGCAAATACCACGAGAGAATGAAGCAACCACGAATGGTCCAGCAGGGACTGGTAGCAAGAAGCCACGTCGAGGCCTCCTGCGCTCTCTGCTGTGCTGCCTCGGGAGAGGACGTGGCACCAGTTCAAAAACGAGCTCTCTACAGACAGACGGTCGGGGTTCGCCACCTCCAGGCACAGGCTCACCCAGGTTCCTCCTTCCGCCAGTCCGTCATCAGGATATGCACAAAAAGTGCATGGTGATCGATCTGGATGAGACTTTAGTGCATAGTTCGTTCAAGCCGATCAATAACGCGGACTTTGTCGTTCCCGTCGAGATTGACGGAACCGTGCACCAGGTGTACGTATTAAAGAGGCCTTACGTCGACGAGTTTTTGCAGAGAATGGGCGAATTGTACGAGTGTGTCTTGTTTACTGCAAGTTTAGCTAAGGTGATTTAAAAAACATATATTTTACTCGAAAAGATTCGCATCTTCTTGAACGAAAATCCTGGTTGGATCGGGAGAAACGACAATAACCGGAAAATGGCAGTGAATTTCAGTTTTGGACTAGGAATTTCGCGACTTTTTTAGAAGATACAAGTTTTAAATTCAATAAGTTTGATTTCAACTTTTTTTGTTTAATTTTAAGTTAAATTGTTGACTTTTTCAATTATGAAATCATTCAGTTTACAATGCCTAATTTATCATACGTTTGAAATTTAGATGCAAATTAAGATAAACTTGGGCTTTTTTTTAATCTCATTAATTCCTTACTACTTATCGCTAATATTTTTTTTTACTTGAACTATTCCAAACTCAAAATCGGGATAAAGCCGCGAGAGAAACTGTTTATCGGGTTATTTCCCGTATTTCATAATTCGTTCTTCGTGTTAAAAATAATGAAACTTTAAAGATTCACAATATTTCTTGCAATATTTAAAATGCTGCTATTTTGAACAGTGAAAATGACATTGATTTTTTTCCTGACTTTGTGACTGTTAAATTTATATAATTTTTAATCAAAATTGTTACTTTGAATGCACAATCCTAAAATAGTTTCATCTTTCAGACCCTGTAGATTAACTTCTTTAAGTTTTGCATTTTAAATTTCAGAATAATGCAGTTTCAAATTCAAATATTCGAGATACCAGGACAATTCCGCTATGAAATAGTTAAAAATTTTATATTAAAAGCTCTGATACTTTTGAATTTAATCATTCTAGATGTAAATATAACGCAATTTTGAATTGGAAAGCTGAAAATTATACAATTTAATAAATTGGTTAAAGATATAAACAAATAAATCATTTTAAATTTTTAATATATTTTTTGAAAACTTTCAATAATTATTAATAATTCGAAAGGGAGTGTTAAAAATAAAATGATTTGAAATTAAAAATGTAAAAATTGAGTTTCAAGTAATAAAATATAATAAATGAATGATCTGAAATTGATAAACCAGATATTTCATAATTTTGGTAATTTTAAACGGTTACAATTTTAGAGTTCTGAAGTTTCATATTGAACACTAAATTGCAATTAAAATTGAATTGGTTGCATTTTGGGAAATATAAAAATTATTCATTTTTAAACGATTGAAATGTACTGCAAATAATTAAAACTGTATAGGGTTTGAGGATAATAAAAGTTTTACTGTCACAACTTTTTGTGACTAACATAAGATTTTTTTCAGTTGTAAATGAAGTTCGCATTCGTTTAAATTTCAAGATTCCGGTTTTTAAATTTTATCTTTTTTAATGTTTCCTGTTTTAATGTTTTAAGGTTTTAATTTTTAATTTTGAAAGTTTTTTAAAGACTACTTCAACTTATTTAATTCCAAAAAAAATGTGTATAATCAGCTGTAATGTCAAATTATAATTTTATTATTTAATAGCAATTTAGAATTCAAAAAATTTTTTAAACTTTACTTTGAAATATTTGATTTAGTTTTCAATTTCCAATTTTTTATTTTTTATCCCTTTAAATTTGAAATTATTCAAATTCAAAATGTTTCATTTTTTATTTATTAAATTTTGAACACCCTTAATTATACATAAGACAATTTTCATTCCTTTTAACTTTAAATCATTCAATGTTCAAATTAAGAGTCGTAAAATATTCCATTTTTATCTTTTTTGTCATCGTCCTGTTTTCGATATTTTAATCTGAAATCATTCAATGTCGCGATTCTTAAATTCAAAATAAAATTGTTAACTTTTAAGAGTTGGAAATTATAAAATAGAATTCCTTTTTCTATGTAACTTGTCCAAAATCGTTCAATATATATTTTTTAATTTTAGACACTTTCAATTAGAAAGTTTGAATATTATTGTTTCAAAGTTGTTTAAAACCCAATATATAAAATTAAAGCCCTACCAATTTAAAATTTAATGTCGTAAAATGCCAAATTTCAAATATTAAACTTTTATGAGCCGAACAGATTACATTTTTTTTAAATCAAAACTGTTTAATTTAGAAGTTAAATTATTGTAATTTAAGTTCTTTTGTTAGTAATAATTGTTAAAATATAAATTAGAACTTGAAAACTTTAACGATTCAAGGCTATTTCATATAATTCAGTTTTTAATATTTGATTTATAAGTGCATTTTAAATGCATTTTAAATATTTTAAAAACTGTTCTTTTTTAGAATTAAAAAATTTCAACTTGAATGTGTTAAAAATTGAATACTTTATACTCAAACAATATTTGGATATAATCTGAATTTGAACAAATGTTTAATTATGAATCTATCAATTTAAAATCATTTTCAAATTGAAAATAGTTCATAAAGTTTCAATCGGATGTTTAGATTTAAATTTCGAATTGAAAATATCAATTTTTAACGTTAAAGTCTACTAGTTGTTTACTTTTGAACATTTCAATTATAAAAAACAGTAATTTATGTATTTGTACAGTTATTAAACCTAAAACTTTCTTTCTCAAAAATTTGAATTTCAAGCGCGTTTAATGTTTTAATTGTTATAACAAGTTGGGAATTTTTTAATTTTATAAATTCCCTATCTGAATGTCAATTTGACGATTATTATATAGAATTATGTAAATACAACATTTTTAGAACTTGTTTTTCATAAAAAATTATTTTTTGTTCTTGAATTTGAAATTGTTGAACAATTGAAAATTTGACTGTTGGAAACTCCATTTTTAATTTTGTTTAATTCTTAACTGTTTAAAACTAAAAAAAACGAATATTGTATTTAAAAAAATGTAAAAATTGTTATATTTACATAGTTTTATATGAGAATTTAATAAAAAGTTGAATTCATACAAAGTTTTTTAAAGAAAAAAAGTCATTCTTTTCGCAAACGGGTTGTTTTGGCAAATAAATAGTCACCCAATTGACTCTCAGATAGGGAATTTATAAGATTAAAAAAATCCCAACTCTGATGATCTCCTTTTTAAACAATTAAAAACTAAAAGCATGTTATGTCGAAAATTTTGGAGAAAACGCGTTTACAAATTATCAACTGTAAATATAAATTATTTAATGTTTTTAAAAAGTGAACTTTAGTTCGAGTATTAAAAGCTGAACATTAATTGATTTTACATGAAAATTCTAAGTTTATTCAAAATTAAACAATTGATTGATTTTAACTTATAAAATGGTTCGGTTTTAATTCAAAGAGATGTAAACGTCCGATTGAAATTTTATGAATTATTTCCAATGTTAAGATAACTACAAATTAATAAATCCATAATTAAACGCTTTTTTCAATTTCATATTTTATCCAAATATTTTTTCAGTATAAAATATTCAATTTTTAACACACTAAATTTGAATTTTTTAATTATTTGAATGTTTGTTTAAAATGCGCAATTAGAAATCAAATCATATTAGATTTAAACAGTGAACAGTTACTAGGTTTTGGCACTCTGTTGCATTTTGTGATGATTCAACGTCGTA
>JAAAKG020165685.1:0-19791 GCA_010014905.2 Druon quercuslanigerum
TAAAAAAAAATAATATGTAAATTATTAGATACAGAAAATTATGTTTACCGAATGATTAAATTTTTTAATATAAAAATAGCGGAATTTTTAAATAAAAAGAATAAATTTCTAAACAAAATTATTAAATTTTCAAAAAAATAATAAAATTATGAATCAAAGATTGTGGTATCTCAATGAGAAATAAAATAGTTTATATATGATTTAAAAAAATACTTCAATTTTAAAAAAAAGAGTCAGTTGAATTTTTAACAAAAAAATAAATTGTTAACCAAATCATGGAAATTCTTTATCTAAAAATGCAAAGTAGAATTTTCAGGTATAGAAAATTCATTTTCAAACAAATAGTTAAATTTTTTAACAAAAAGAGGCATTTTTTTCAAATCAGTAGAGTGTATTTTACCTAAAAGTTTGATTTTTAACAAAAAATGTAATTTCTACCAAATAACTCAATTTTTTTAAATGATTCAATTCTTTAAAAAACAGTTCTTTTAAAGCAAGACTGGCACATTTTCTAAAAACAGTCTAATTTATAACAACAAAGTTATTTTTTAATAAAATAATTTAATTTCCAACGAAATACTAATTTTTTTAAAAAATAACGGTCGATACATAAAAAAGTTCAATTTTTAATTTGAAAACTTGCATTTTGATTTGAAAAAAAAATATAGCACATTTTTTTACAAAGTATTATAATTTTCAAAAAAAGCTTACTTTTAATCCATAATAAAATTTACAACAATATAGTGGAATTTATAACAAAATAAATAAATTTCCATCTAAAAAATATGAGGTACCAAGCAATAATAGTATCATTATTATTTAAATATTTATTTTTTAGATATAGATATTTAAGTTTTTAGATACAACAAATTATGTTTACCAAACGATTGAAGTTTTAAAAAAAATACTATAAAATTCAAATTTTTTTCAAATCAGTAGAGTGTAATTTACCTAAAAGTTTGATTTTTAACAAAAAAATGTAATTTCTACCAAATACTTTAATTTTTTTTTAATTATACAATTCTTAACATAACAGTTTGAATTTCGAAAATCTGGAAGTTGTGCTAGACGAAGACAATCACTATTTTCCAAAAAATCTTACACTTAGATAATTATTTTTTGTAAACAATTTACTTCCTTACAAACTAAATAATTTCTTACCCCAAAAATTTCAAAAATTAAATTTTCGAAAAACCGGAATTTGTGATAGGCGAAGACTATTTTTATAAAAAACTTTTCACTCAGATAATTTGTTATAGTAAAAAATCTGCTATGTTACACTCGAAATAATTTTGCTACCGAAAAATTTGCAAAAATTGAAAATTTAAAAATCAGGAATAAAAGTAACGGTGCTTTAAATACAATTCTGTGTTTAAAAAAGGTTTTCTTAAAAAAAATGGCTTGAAAAACTCATCTATAGAAAAATTTATTTTAAAAATAGCAAGCAGTAAATTTTCAGACAATGTTATCCCCAAAAAAAGAAGCCATCATTTATGAAAATTCAACTTTTCTTTGTTAATTGATAAGAAGCCGTGGTATGAAAAAATTAATCACAAGGAACATTGTTAAAATAAATTTTTGTAAGTTGTAAAATTTTGTTAATAGATATTTTCTTATTTAATTTGAAAAGCCATCCTTAGTAATAATTTTTTAATTCATGGAATGAAAGAAAAATTATTTCTTCCATAGATTTGATTTTCGGCACGATTAACTGAATTGAAGAAAATCATTCTTCTGGTGACCGTTTTCGAATATTTTCACAAAAGGAAATTTATTTATTCTCCCGAAATTTTGTAACTCTTTAGAAAATAATAAATTTCTATGTACTCAGGATTGGTAAAGAGGACTGTAACAAAAAAATCCGCTTTCATTCGTCATGGTCCAGTGATTAGCGTCGAAATACCCTCTCTTATTCTTCGATTGGGGTGGCTGATCGATTTTTGCCCATACTATTCTCAATCAAGGCTTTCATTAACCCGAATACCCCGAGGAATCTACAGATCGAATATCCCGTGATTCGTTTATCTCCAGGAAGAATTTTTTCGATTTTATGCTTTGAAAGAAATTTTTTTTTAAATAAAAAATAATTACTATTATCTAGCAAAATCTAGGAAAATAATTTTTTTATAGAAGTTCAAGTTTTTTAAAAATGAATTTTAAATTCATTACAATACAATTAGTGTTAAAATTCGAGGTTCAGGGATTGGATCTAAAAATAATCTTCATATTGAGATTGCCCTTTAAGTAATAGATTTTGTTAATTTTTTTTATTTACAGTGAATATTTCAGGGTGGCCAGTAAAACAAAAAATTTAGTTTAAACTTTCCCTTCCTATGTTCCTACCCCTACTCCTAATAAATACCCCTCCCTCTACTTCCCCACCCATTTAATCTTTCGCTCGGCTTTCCGTTGATTCAAGCTCTTTTACTTCCCCCTCTTCACGTTTCTCTTCCTCCCTCTCTTTCTGCTTCTCTCACTTCCTTTAAACTTTCTATACACACCCTTTTCTTATTGCCTCCTAGTTCTAACTTTTTTTCCATCACTTCTGCTATTTCTTCTTATTTCCACTACTAGCCTCCTCATTTCCCCTCCATTCCTTTACTTATACTCCCATTATTTCTTACTTACTTCTTACTTTCTCTACTTCTTCTATCTTACTTCCCATAATTTTTCTCACTTACTCTACTTTCCCGACACTCATTTCTTCGTCTTGCCCTACATTAATATCCCCTTACTTTCCTAATTCTTCTTCCCTCATTTCCATTCACTTTCGCTACTTAATCTCTCTATATTTCTCAGCACACACCCTACTTCCCCTCCACTCAGTTTCCATCATTTTCTTTATTACACCTTCCCTTATTTACTGTCACTTCTTCCACTTTCCCTACCTCATTTTCCATGATATCTGTCACCTACTCTACTATCGTTGCACTCATTTGTTCGACTTGTCCTAAACTCATATCTCCTTACTTCCCTAATTCACCTCCCCTCATTTCCTGTATTTCCGCTATCGACCCTACTTTTCCACCACTTATTTTTCCTACTTTTTCTTCCCTTATTTCAGCTCACTTACCTATACTTAATTTCCTCTAAATTTACCTACTTCATGTATTTCCTCTACGTTCCCTTTACTAGTATCCCCTCACTTCCTGTTCTAACCCGCTACTTATTTCCCGCCAGTTCCCTCCTTGGAAAAAAGTAATATGAACGGACGGTTGGAAGGTTCTATTTTAAATTTAAACAATGAGGTTATGATTTATCTTAGAGATTACATAATCGCCACAAAAATTAAAAATTTTGGATCGAGGAATTTTCAGAATAAAAAAAATTTACCTTTAAGAATGCCCAGCTGAACATTTTCTTAGTTTGTGGATCTCTTACAAAATGCGTAATTTTGAAAATGACCTGTCTTTTTGAATTTTGGATTTATAGAAACATTTCATTGGGATAATTTTTAAATGTAATTCTTATCTACGAAAAATGTTGATTTCGAAAATCTTATTCTGATTTTTAGGGGTTCGCAGGCCCAATAAATAAGGGGAAGAAAAGTACAGGAAGTGAGAGAAAATAAGGGGCTGATATTCGGGGAAGCGAGAAATAATTAGATGAGGAAAATTGTGGAGAGTGATGGGAATGTGGAAAGGGGGGAAGGGGAAGTGAGAAAAAATAAGGCAAGGAAAAGTAGTAAAAGTTAAGGGAAATGAGGAAAGGAAAAGTAGGGAAAATCATAGGTGGGAGGGAAATTAGGGGAAATTAGTAGCAATGACGGGTTAGAAAGTGGGGAAATTAAGAGGATATTAGGGGGAAAAGTAGGTTTATTCATTAAAAATAAGGAGTAGGAAAGTGGAGGAAGTGAGCAGAAATGTGGATAGTGAAAGTTGGGCAAGTAAGAAGAGATGAGGGGATAGGAAGTAGGCATAGTGAGAAGAAATAAAGGAGGCAAAAGTAGGAGAAGTGATAGCCAATAAGAGGCGGGTAATTAGCGGAAGTGAGACTGAATAAGGTACGAGGTAGAAGGGAAAGTAAGAATAAATGATTTGATAGAAAGTAGGGAAACTGAGGGAAAATAAGGTGAGAGGAATGAGGGATATTGAGGAGAAATTAGGGGATGAAAAATAGGGAAAGTAAAAAAAAAAGGAAAAAAAGTAGGAAAAGTGATTTACAATAAGGGGCGGGGAAATATAGTAGGGAAAAGTGAGAAAAAATAAGGTAATAGAAAGTAGGTAAAGTATGAGGAAATGAGGGGAGAAAAAGGAGAGGAAATGATAGAAAATAGGAGCGGAGAAATACCGGAAGCAAGGGAAAATAAATTAAAGAGAAGTAGGGAAAGTACGGAGGAATAAAGGGCTTTTCCTCTATTCCTCCGTACATTCCCTGCTTGGATGAAAAATAAAAGGTATGAAGTAGCGAAAGTGAGAGCAAATGAGAGTAGGGGAAGTAAGAAAAGTAAGGAAATGATGTGATAGAAAGTAACGGAAGTGAGAGAAAATGATTGAGCGAAAATTAGAGGAAGTAATAAAAGATAAGGGATGAGGAAGTAGTGGAAGAAAGGGGCAGTGAGAGAACGAAAAGTGGAAAGAATTGGCAGAAATGAGGGGATCTAATGTAGGCAAAGTAGGCGAAGTGATGGAATATAAATGGCAGGATAGTAGCGGAAGTGAGGGCGAACGAGAAAAGAGGTAGTAGAGAAGGTAAGGATAAATTAGGAGATAGAAAGTAAGAAAATGTGGAAATAGAAAGTAGGGAAAGTGTGAGGAAATGTAAAAACGAAAAGTAGGGAAAATGCTAAGAAATAAGGGGTCGCTAAGTAGCGAAGTGGATGGAAATGAGTGGATAGAAAGCAGAGAAGGTGAAAGGAAAAGAGAAAACGAAAATTATGCGAAGTGATCGAAAATAAGGGTGGGGCAGTAGCGGAACTGAAGGGAAATGAGTGAATGAGAAGTACGGACATCAAGCACACATGAGAGGATATAAAGAAGGAATAGTAAGAAGAAATGAAGAAAGAAAAAGTAGAGAAAGTGATGTAAAATAAAGGGACCAGGAAGTAGCGGAAGTGAGGAGATATAAAGGAAAGAGAAATAGAGAAAGTAAGAAAGAAATGAGGGAAAAGAAAGTAGGCAAAGCGAGAGAAAATGAGGAAGGAAAAAGAAGGAGAAGTTGCGGAAAATAAGGAGCGATGAAGTAGTGGAAGGGAGGGGAAATTAATGAAAAGGAAGTAGAGAAAGTAAGAAGAAATCAAAGGATAGAAAGTAGTAAAAGTGAGAGGAAATGAGGAAAGGAAAAGTAGGTGAAGTGATAGATAATAAGAGGCGGAAAGTAGCGGAAGTGAGGGCAAATAAGAGGAAGGAAAGTAGGAAACGTAAAAGAGATGATGGGATATAAAGTAGAAAAAGTGAAATGAGGAAAAGGAAATGAGGAAAGGAAAAGTAGGGGAAGTGATGGATAATAAGAGGCGGAAAGTAGCGGAAGTGAGGGCAAATAAGAGGAAGGAAAGTAGGAAACGTAAAAGAGATGATGGGATATAAAGTAGGAAAAGTAAGAAAAAATGAGGAAAGAAAAAGTAGGGAATAAGGTGCAGGGAATTAGCGGAAGGGAGCAATTATTATTATTATTATTAATTATAAACTAAAATTTGTTTAGGTTCTAAGCTGAAAAATAGAATCCATTCATGTATGATAAATCATTCCCTTTAGTTTTATTCCACTTGAAACGAGAAGATCTAAACCTGTCTTTAAAATTTCATTACTCCGTATAAAAGTAGATGTCATTACCTGAGAGCGGAAAATCCGCTTAAAATAATCGCTTTGAGATGACAGAATTTCATCTTTATTCAAGAAGAACAAATCCTTTGCTTCAAAGAGTTGTACTTTGGGAGGAAAGTTCATTTGAAGAAATCTTCGCAAATTAGCGGAGAATGTCGGTTCTAAAGTACCGACAAGGGGATAAATGAGTGAGTTTTATAAAATGCTGTATTTAAATTTTTTCAGTTCTATGTCAATTAGGTTCGAAACTTCACAAATTTTTTATTATTTTTAAATAATAAGCAAATTGTTTATACAAAGTAAGCATAATTATTTTTCTGTATTCCTAACTCTAAATCAAAATCAGTCAAAATTCACTTTTCAAAGCAGTCAGTGGAATTCAACAATATTTTAAATATAAACTGTTTGGATAAAAATTGTTATTTTGGGTTGAAATATACACTTTTTTCTGTAGATTTGGCGTTTTTGGTTCAAAAATTCTAATTTTTTTAAACATTTGTCTTTTTGAACAGAAAATTGGCCCTTTTAGATTTTTTGGACTGACATTAATATCTTTTGTTGAAAATTATCTTTTTGTTCAAAATTCATGGTTTTGGGTTAAAAATTCTACAATTTGTAGAAAAAAAATATTTTGGGCTTATAAATCGAAGAGCTTTCGGAAAACTTCAATTATTTGTTTAAAAGTAATATTTAAGTTGAAAATTAACTTATTGCTTAAAAATTAACAATTTGGGGTTCCAAATTTAACTTTTTTCTGGAAAATTTTTATTTTGGTTTAAAAAATAAACAATTTATGTAAAAAACGTTGAAAGTTCAACCTTCTTTATGTAGAATTTGCATTTTTTTAAATTGAAAATTCTGTTCTTTTTAACTTTTGTCTGTTTAGAAAAATTTGATCCTTTAGGGTATAAAATTCATCTTTTTTTTAGAGAATTATTTTTTATTTTATTTAAAAAATGCCCTTTTTGTGAAAAATTCATATTTTTGGGTTAAAAATTTTACTCGTTGCAAAAAAATCATATTTTAGGCTTTCGTAGAAACCTCAATTATTTAACTTATTGTTTAAAAATTAATAAATCCGGGTTAAAAATTCAAATTTTACTAGAGAATTTGATTTTTTGGTTTGAAACTTCAAAAATTTGTTTAAAAATAAAGTTTTTTGTTCAAATATAATATTTTACGGTTGAAATTCCAATATTTTTCTGTAAAATTTGTTGAAAATTTAACTCTTTTTTATAGAATTTGCGTTTTTGATTTAAAATTTTGTCTTTTTTAAAACTTTTTTGGGTTAAAAATTCTACTCTCTGTAGACAAATCCTAGTTTTGGCTTATAAATCTAGGTTTTTTTAAAAATTATTCTTTCTGGATTCATTAATATTAATAATAATAAAAATTAAATGAAAAATAAATAAATTCTATAAATTTCGTAGAAATTTCAGTTAATTAGTTAAAAAATAACTTCTGGGTTGAAAATCAACTTATTGGTTGAGAACTAATTATTTCGGGTTGACAATTTATCTTTTTGGTTTTAAAATTGATTTCTTTTATTAAAAAATAATTGTTTTTTTGAAAATTATTTTCTGGTTAAAAGGTCATATTTTCGGGTTTAAAATTCTACTCTTTGTAGAAAAATCACATTTTTAGCTTGTAAATCCTAATTTTTTTTTGAACTTATTTTGCTAATAAGTAACTTTTGGTCTGAAAATAAAATTTTTGTTTGAAAATTAGTGTCATCGGACTAAAAATTGAACTTTTTTCTATAGAATGTGTTTTTTTTTTTTAAATTCTACTTTGTGACTAAACATTTTTTCATCTGAGAATTAAAATTTATTTTTATATTGTTTAGAATATATTTTTTTATATCATTTTTTTTATTTGAAATTTCTACTATTTGATAGAAAAAACATATTTTTTGCTTATAAGTCCAATTGCTCTTTGGAAATTTGTCTATTTTGTTTATAAATTCTATTATTTTGGTAGAAACTTCAATTGTTTGTTTAAATAATAAATTTTATGATAAAAAAAAATTTTCGGTTAAAAATGAATAATTTCGGAATAAAAATTCAACTTATTTTCTAGGAAATTTGCCTTTTCATTAAAAATTCTATTTTTTTTAACATTGTCTGCTTAAACAGAAATAATGTGCTTTTGTATATAAAATTTATTTTCGCTCCTGTCTCAATTCATTTTTTTTTAATGATCTTTCTGGTTTAAAATTTATATTTTCGGTTTGAAAATTCTTTTGGGAGAAAAAAAAATATTTATGTTATATATTTAAGTTATTTTTTAAAAAATTGTCTATTTGGCTCGCAAATTCTATTATTTTTGTAGAAATTTCAATTACATCATTAAAAAATAACTTTTGGGTTGAAAATAAACTTTTTGGTTAAAAATTATTCTGGCCGGGTTGAAAATTTAACTTTTTTTCTAGAAAATTTGCCGTTTTGGATCTGAAAATTTATTTGTTTTTCAAAATTGAGTTTATTTAAAGATTACCTTTTTGATTGAAAATTTAACTTTTTTCAATAGAATTTGCGTTTTTGATTTGAAAGTTCCATTTTTAAAAGCCTCTTCTGTTTAGACAGAAATTTTGTCCATTTCGATGTTAAAATCATGTTTTTGTTGTTGAAAATTTTTTTTTTTTTGTTGAAAATGATCTTTTTTTAAAAAGCCTAATTTTTGGATTAAAAATTCTACTCTTTTTAAAAATAATATTTTAGGCTTTTAAATCCAAGTGCTTTTTTAAATATTATTTATTTGGTATAAAAATTTTATTATTTCCGAAGAAATTTAGTTATTTATTTTCAAGTTTATATTTAGATTAAAAATGAACTTATTGGTTAAAAATTAATAATTTCGGATTGAAAATTCAACTTTTTCCATTGAAAATGTGCCTTTTCATTAAAAATTGTCTGCTTGAACAGAAATATTGTGCTTTTGGATATAAAATTCATTTTTGATTTTGTATGAAATTAATTTTTTTCTTTTTGAAAATGATCTTTCTGGTTTAAATTTCATATTTATTTTTGTAGAAATTTCAATTATATCGTTAAAAATAAACTTTTGGGTTGAAAATAAATTTTTTGGTTAAAAATTATTATTGTCGGGTTAAAAATTTAACTTTTTTCTAGAGAGTGTGCCGTTTTGGTCTGAAAATTTATTTTGTTTTCAAAATTAGATTTATTTTAAGATTACCTTTTTGATAGAAAATTTAAATTTTAAAATAGAATTTGCGTTTCTGATTTGAAAATTTAACTTTTTTTAAACCTCCTTTGTTTAGGCAGAAATTTTTTTTAAAGCTAACATTTTGGTTGAACATTAACTTATTAGTTAAAAATTAATGATTTCGGGTTGAAAATTTATCTTTTTGCTACAGAATTTGACTTTTCGGATTGAAAATATAACAATTTGTTTAAAAATAAACTTTTTGGTGAAAAGTTATTAATTTCGGGTTAAAAATTCAACTTTTTTCTAGAAAATGTACCTTTCATTAAAAATTCTATTTTTTCAAAATTGGATATATTGGCTTTTGGATATAACATTCATTTTTGTTGTTGTATGAATTCATTTTTTGTTGAAAATGATCATTCTGTTTTAAAATTCATATTTATTTTCGTAGAAATTGCAATTATATCGTTAAAAAATAAACTTTTTGTTAAAAATTATTAAATTATTATTAAATTCATCTTTTCTGTTTGAAAAATCATTTTTTGGGTTGAAAATAATCTCTTTTGTTGAAAATTATCTTTTTGTTAAAAATTTATGGTTTTGGGTTAAAAACTCTACACTTTGTAGAAAAATAATATTTTTTGTTTATAAATCGAAGTGCTTTGGAAAACTTCAATTATTTGTTTAAAAGTAACATTTGGGTTGAAAATTAACTTATTGGTTAAAAATGAATAATTTAGGGTTCAAAATTTAACTTTTTACTAAAGAATTTGTTTTTTTCTTTTTTGGTTTAAAAAATAAACAATTTCTGAAAAAAACGTTAAAAGTTCAACCTTCTTTGTGTAGAATTTGCTTCTTTTGATTGAAAATTCTACTCTTTTTAAAATTTGTCTGTTTAGAAAATTTTGGTCCTTTAGGGTATAAAATTCATCTTTTTTTTTAGAGAATTAATTTTTTTTTATTAAAAAATGACCTCTTCGTAAAAAATTTATATTTTTGGGTTAAAAATTCTACTCGTTGCAAAAAAATCATATTTTCGGCTGGTAAATCCAAACGCTTTTTGAAAATTTGTCTATTTGCGTTAAAAATTGCATTATTTTTGTAGAAACTTCAATTATTTATTTAAAAAGTAACCGTTAGGCTGCAAATTAACTTATTAATAATATTATATTACTTATATTATTAATTTCGTAGAAACTTTAATTATTTGTTTAAAAAATAAGTTTTTGGTTAATATAAAATATATTTTCCTGATGGAAATTTAACTTCTTTCGGTAGAATTTGCCTTTTCGGCTTAAAAATTCTATTTTTAAAAACAATCTTCTGCTTAGAGAGAAATATTGTCATTTTGGATGTAAAATCCATTTAATTTTTAGAATTCATATTTTTGGTTGAAAATTTATATTTTCGGATTAAAAATTCTACTCTTTGTAGGAAAATCATATTTTTGGCCTAAAAATCCAAGTTTTTTTTTAAATTGGTCTTTTTTTTGACAATTCTATTATTTTCGTAGAAATTTCAGTTATTTTGTGAAAAAATAACTTCTGGGTTGAAAATCAATTTATTGGTTAAAAACTTATTATTTCGGGTTGACAATTTGTCTTTTTGGGTTTAAAATTCAACAATTTCTTTAAATATAAACTTTCTAGTTAAAAATTATTATTGTCCGGTTAAGGTTGTACATTTATCTGCAAAATTTTCGTTATTGGTTTGAAAATTCTTTTTTTTAAATTGGTTTGTATAAGCAGAAATTTAGTCCTTTTGGATTTAAAATTGATTTTTTTTATTAAAAAATAATTGATTTTTTGATAATTATTTTTTAAACTATTTTTTTTGTTAAAAGGTCATATTTTCGGGTTTAAAATTCCACACTTTGTAGAAAAATCACATTTTTAGCTTGTAAATCTTAATTTTTCTTGGAACTTTATCCATTTTGTTAAAAAATTTAATTATTTTTAAAAAAGCTTCAATAAAAGTATCTTTTGGTCTGAAAATAAACTTTTTATTTAAAAATTAGTATTATCGGGCTGAAAATTGAACTTTTTTTTTATAGAATTGGCGTTTTTTATTTTGTAAAAATCTACTTTTTTAATATTCACCTATTTGGACTGCAATTTTTTCACCCGGGAATTAAAATTCATTTTTATATTGTTTAAAGTAATTTTTTTAAATCATTTTTTGTTGTTGAAAATTCTACTTTTTTAATATTCACCTATTTAGACTGCAAATTTTTCAACCCAGGAATTAAAATTCATTTTTATATTATTCAGAATTCATTTTTTTTTTATAATTTTTTTTTTTGAAAATTCTACTTTTTGAATATTCACCTATTTAGACTGCAATATTTTACCTGGGAATTAAAATTCATTTTTATATTGTTCAGAATTAATTTTTTTTGAATTATTTTTTTAACATTCTACTGCTGGGAAGAAAAATAATATTTTTAGCTTACAAATCCAATTGCTCTTTGGAAATTTGTTTATTTTGTTTATAAATTTTATTATTTTTATATGAACTTCATTTGTTTGGTTAAATAATAACTTTTGGTCTGAAAATGATCTTTATGGTTTAAAATTCATATTTTTGGTTTGAAAATTTTCTTTGGAGAAAAATAATATATTCATGTTATATATTCAAGTTATTTTTTAAAAAGTTGTCTATTTGGCTCGCAAATTCTATTATTTTTGTAGAAATTTCAATTATGTTGTTAAAAAAATCTATTAGGTTGAAAATAAATAATAAGTTTTTTCTAATAAATAAGTTTTGGTCTGCGAATTTATTTGGTTTTCGAAATTAAATTTTTTTTAAGATTAACTTTTTGATAGAAAATTTAACTTTTTAAAATAAAATTTGCGTTTTTAATTTAAAAATTCAATTTTTTAAAAAGTTTCGTCTATTTAGACAGACATTTTTTCCATTTCGATTTTAATATCATTTTGTTGATAATTTCTTTTTTTTTTTTTTTAAATTATATTTTTTGTTGAAAAGCCATATTTTTGGATTGAAAATTCTACTCTTTTTAAATATGATATTTTTGGCTTTTAAATCCAAGTGCTTTTTTAAATTTTATTTGTTTCGGCTAAAAATTCTATTTTTTTTTTGAAGAAATTTAGTTATTTATTTTTTAATTAACCTTTGGATTGAAAATTAACTAAATAGTTAAAAGTTAACAATTTCGGTTTGACAATTTAACTTTTTGCTAGAGGATTTGAATTTTCCGTTTAACAATTTAACAATTTGTTTGAAAATTAACTTTTTAGTTATTAATTTTGCGTTGACAATTCGACTTTTGCTAGAAAATATGCCTTTTCATTAAAAATTCTATTTTTTTTAGAATTGTCTGCTTAAACAGAAATATTGTGCTTTTGGATATAAAAGTCATATTCGCTATCTCAATTCTTTTTTTTTTTTTAATGACCTTTCTGGTTAAAATTCAAATTTTCAGGTTAAAAATTCTCTTTGGAAAAAAATAATACATTTATGTTATATATTCAAGTTATTTTTAAAATTTGTCTATTTGGCTGGCAAATTCTATTATTTTTGTAGAAATGTAATTTATATCGTTAAAAAATAACTTTTTGGTTGAAAATAAACAAAATAAAAATTTAGCTTTTTTTCTAGAAAGTTTGCCGTTTTGGTCTGAAAACTTATTTGTCTTTCAAAATTAAATTTATTTAAAGATTACCCTTCTGATTGAAAATTTAACTTTTTAAAATAGAATTTGCGTTTTTGATTAAAAAATTCAATTTTTTAAGCTTCCTCTGTTTAGACAGAAATTTTGTCCATTTTGATATTAAAATTATTTTGTTGTTGTTGAGAATTTTTTTTTGGTTAAAAATGATATTTTTGGTTAAAAAGCCATATTTTCGGATTTAAAATTCTACTCTTCTTAAAAATTATGTGTTTGGCTTTTAAATGCAAGTGCGTTTTTAAATTTTATTTATTTGGTTAAAAAATTCTATTATTTTTGTAGACATTTATTTATATATTTTAAAGTTAACATTTCGGTTGAAAATTAACTTAGTGGTCAAAAATTAATAATTTCGAGTTGAAAATTTAACTTTTTGCTACAGAATTTGTTACTTTTCGGTTGGAAAAGGTAACAATTTGTTTAAAAATAAATTTTTCGGTTAAAAATTATTAATTTCGGGTTGAAAATTCATTTTTTTCTAGAAAATGTGCCTTTTCATTAAAAATTCTTTTTTTTCACTATTAGATATATTGGATATTCGCTTTTGGATATAAAATTCATTTTTGTTGTTGTATGAATTCATTTTTTGTTGAAAATGACCTTTCTGGTTTAAAATTTATATTTATTTTCGTCTAAATTTCAATCATATCGTTAAAAAATAACTGTTGGGTTCAAAATATTCAACCCAAAAATTCAAAAATTCTACCTTTTTCAAACATTCTTCTTTTTAGACAGAAAATTTGCCATTTTAGATTTAAAATTCATCTTTTCTGTTTGAAGAATCATTTTTTTGGTTGAAATTATTCTCTTTTGTTGAAAATTATATTTTTGTTAAAAATTCATAGTTTTGGGTTAAAATTTCTACAATTTGTAGAAAAAAAATATTTTTGGCTTATAAATCGAAGTGCTTTTGAAAAACTTTAATTATTTGTTTAAAAGTAATATTTAAGTTAAAAATTAACTTATTGCTGAAAATTAATAATTTAGGGTTCAAAATTTTACTTTTTTCTAGATAATTTTTTTTTTTTTTTTAAAAATAAACAATTTATGAAAAAAACGTTGAAAGTTCAGCCTTCTTTACGTAGAATTTGCATTTTTTAAATTGAAAATTCTACTGTTTTTAAAATTTGTCTGCTTAGAAAAATTTGGTCCTTTAAGGTATAAAATTCATCTTTTTTTAGAGAATTAATTTTTTTTATTTAAAAAATGACCTCTTTGTAAATAATTCGTATTTTTGAGTTAAAAATTCTACTCGTTGCAAAAAAATCATATTTTCGGCTGGTAAATCCAAGAGCATTTTGGAAAGTCTATTTACGTTAAAAATTGTCTTGTTTTCGTAGAAATTCCATTATTCATTTAAAAAGTACTCTTCAGCTTGAAACTTAACTTATTGTTTAAAAATTAATAAATCCGGGTTAAAAATTCAACTTTTTACTAGAGAATTTGACTTTTTGTTTTGAAACGTCAACAAGTTGTTTAAAAAGAAAGCTTATGCTTAAAAATTAGTATTTTACTGTTGAAGATTTTATATTTTTCTGTAGAATTTGTTGAAAATTTAACTCTTTTCAATAGAATTTGCGTTTTTGATTAAAAATTTTTGCTTTTTTAAAACTTTTTTGGGTTAAAAATTCTACTCTTTATAGACAAATCCTAGTTTTGGCTTATAAATCAAGGTTTTTTGAAAATTATTCTTTCTGGGTTATAAATTCTATAAATTTCGTAGAAACTTTGATTATTTGCTAAAAAAATAAGTTTTGGGTTACAAATAAATATTTTTGTTAAAAATTTATATTTTCCTGATGGAAATTTGACTTCTCTCGGTAGAATTTGACCTTTTGGTTTAAAAATTATATCTTTTAAACATTAATTTGTTTAGACAGAAATGTTCTTATTTTGGATTTAAAATCCATACTTTTTTTAAATTAATATTTTTGGTTGAAAATTACCTTTTTGGTTTAAAAATTTATTTTTTTTTAAATGTGTTTGTGTAGGCAGAAATTTAGTCCTTTTAGATTTAAAATTTAGTTTTTTTATTAAAAAATAATTTTTTGTTTTGAAACTTATTTTTTAAATTATTTTTTTTGCAGGTCATATTTTCGGGTTTGAAATTCCACTCTTTGTAGAAGAATAACATTTTTAGCTTGTAAATCTTAATTTTTCTTGGAACTTTGTCTGTTTATGTTCAAAATTTAATTATTTTTGTAGAAACTTCAATTATCTTGCTAAAATATAACTTTTGGTTTGAAAATAAACTTTTTCGTCAAAAAGTAGTATTATCGTTCTAAAAATTCCACATTTTTTTCTATAGAATTGGCTTTTTTTATTTTGGAAAATTCTACTGTTTTAATATTCACCGATTTAGACTGAAATTTTGTCACCTGGGACTTAAAATTCATCTTTATATTGCTCAGAATTCATTTCTTTTTGAAAATCATTTTTTTTTAAATTCTAGTGCTAGGTAAAAAAAATCATATTTTTAGTTTATAAATCCAATTGCTCTTTGGAAATTTGTCTATTTTGTTTATAAATTTTATTATTTTCGTAGAAGCTTCAATTGTTTGGTTTAATAATAACTTTTGGTCTGAAAATGATCTTTATGGTTAAAAATTCATATTTTTGGTTTGAAAATTGTCTTTAGAGAAAAAAAATATATTTATATTATATATTCAAGTTATTTTTTTAAAAGTTGTCTATTTGGCTCTCAAATTCTATTACTTTTGTAGAAATTTCAATTATGTTGTTAAAAGTAACTATTAGGTTGAAAATAAATAATAAGTTTTTTATAATAAATAAGTTTTGGTCTGCAAATTTATTTGGTTTTCAAAATTAAATTTTTTTTAAGATTAACATTTTGATTGAAAGTTTAACTTTTTAAAATAGAAGTTGCGTTTTTGATTAAAAAATTCAATTTTTTTTAAGCTTCCTCTGTTTGGACAGAAATTTTGTCCATTTCGATTTTAAAATTATTTTGTTGTTGCTGAGAATTTTTTTTTGGTTAAAAATGATATTTTTTGTTAAAAAACCATATTTTTGGATTTAAAATTCTACTCTTCTTAAAAATTATATTTTTGGCTTTTAAATGCAAGGGCTTTTTTAAATTTTATTTATTTGGTAAAAATTCTATTCTTTTTGTCGAAGTTTATTTATATATTTTCAAGTTAACATTTCGGTTGAAAATTAACTTAGTGGTCAAAAATTAATAATTTCGAGTTGTAAATTTAACTTTTTGCTACAGAATTTGTTACTTTTCGGTTTGTAAAGTTAACAATTTGTTCGAAAATAAACTTTTCAATTAAAAATTATTAATTTCGGATTGAAAATTCGACTCTTTTCTAGAAAATGTGCCTTTTTATTAAAAATTCTATTATTTTCAAAATTCTCTACTTAAAACAGAAATATGGTGCTTTTGGATACAAAATTATTTTTGTTGTTGTATGAATTCATTTTTTTTGTTGAAAATAATCTTTCTTGTTTAAAATTTATATTTATATTTATAGAAGTTTTAATTATATCGTTAAAAAAAACTTTTAGGTTGAAAATAAACTTTTTGGTTAAAAATTAATATTGCTGGGTTGAAAATTTAACTTTTTTTCCAGAGAGATGGCCGTTTTGGTCTGAAAATTTATTTGGGTTTCAAAATTAAATTTGTTTTAAGATTAACTTTTTGATTTAAAATTTAACTTTTTTAATAGAATTTGCGTTTTTGGTTAGAAAATTCCATTTTTTTAAAGTTTCGTCTGTTTAGACAGCAATTTTATCGATTTCAATTTTAAAATCATTTTTTTTTTGTTGAAAATTATTAATTTTTTTTGTTGAAAATTATCATTTTTGTTGAAAAGCCTTATTTTTGGATTAAAAATTCTACTCTTTTTAAAAATGATATTTTTGGCTTTTAAATCCAAGTGCTTTTTTAAATTTTATTTATTTGGCCTAAAAATTCTATTATTTTCGTAGAAGTTCAGTTATTAGAAAGAGAATATTAGAAAATTCATATTTTTGGATGAGCAATTCTAATTTTTGTACAGAAATCAAATTTCTCTCCTATAAATCCAAATATTGTTTGGAAATTAGTCTATTTTGTTTTAAAATTATATTATTTTTGTTGAAACTTAAATCCACTTTTTCTAAAATTCATTTTTAAATCCAAGTACTTTTTTCAAATTTATTTATTTGCGTTATAAATTTTTATTACTTTCGTAGAAATTCAATGATTTTGTTAAAAAATAACTTTTTGGTTAAAAATTATTATTGCCGGGTTGAAAATTTCATTTTTTTTCTAAAGAGTTTGCCGCTTTGGTCTGAAAATTTATTTGGTTTTCTAAATTAAATTTATTTTGAGATTACCTTTTTGATTGCAAATTTAACTTTTTTATAGAATTTGCATTCTTGATTTGAGAATTCCATTTTTTAAAGACTTGTCTGTTCAGACAAAATTTTTTGTTATTTCAATTTTAAAATCATTTTGTTGTTGTTTAGAATTATTCTTTTTTTGGTTTAAAATTATCTGTTTTGTTGAAAATCCATATTTTTGGATTGAAAATTCTATTTTTTTATAAATGATATTTTTGGCTTTTAAATCCAAGTGCTTTTTTTAAATTTATTTATTTGGGCTAAAAATTCTATTATTTTCGAAGAAATTTAGTTATTTTTTTAAAGTTTACCTTTAGATTAAAAATGAACTTAATGGATAAAAATTAATAATTTCGGGTTGAAAATTTAATCAGTTTAAAAATTTAACAATTTGTTTGCAAATTAACTTTTTAGTTAAAAATGATTAATTTCCCGTTAAAAATTCAACTTTTTTTCTCGATGATGTGCCTTTTCATTAAAAATTTTTTTTTGAAATTATCTGCTTAAACAGAAGTATTGTGCTTTTGGATATAAAATTATTTTCGTAGAAATTCAGATATTTATTTTAAAGTTAACTTTTGGGTTGAAAATGAACTTAGTAGTTAAAAATTATTAATTTCAGGTTGAAAATTTAACCTATTTCTATATCATTTTCCTTTTTAGTTTAAAGAGTATTTTTTTAACATTCGTCGGTTTAGACAAAATTTTATTTTAAATTCATTTTTTCCTTGTGAATTAATTTTACTGGTTGAAATTTGTCTTTTTTGTTGAAAATTCTACTCCTTGTAAAAAAATCATATTTTTTTATTACAAATCCAAATCTTTTTGGAAATTTGACTACTTGGAATAAAAACTCTACTTGTTTATTAAAAGAAACTTGAATTAATTGTATTGAAAAATAACTTTTTGGCAAAAAATAAACTTTTTGGTTCCAAATAATTATTGTCAGGATAAAAAAATAAATTTTTTTTTAAGGAAATTTTTTTAACAGACTTTGTCTTTTTGGTTTGAAAATTACACTTGTTTAAACATTCGACTATTCAGACAGAAATTTTGTCATTTTGGATTTAAAATTCATCTTTTTTTATTGAGAATTAATTTTTTTCGTTAAAAATTATCTTTTTTTGTCGAAAATTCATATTTTTGGATAAACAATTCTAGTTTTTGTAGAAAAATCATTATTTTTCGCCGATAAGTCCAAATTTTATTTGGAAAGTGGTCTATCTTGGTTTAAAATTTTATTAATTTCGTTGAAACTTCAACTGCCTGGTTAAAAAATAAGTTTTGAGTTTACAAAAATTTTTTGGTTAAAAATTATTAATTTCTGGTTTAAATTTCCACTCTTTCTAAAATTTATTTTTAAATCCAGTTACTTTTTCAAATTTATTTATTTGCGTTATAAATTATTATTATTTTCGTATAAATTCAATTATTTGTTTAAAAAATAATTTTTGGGTTGAAAATTCAACTTTTTGCTAGAGAATTTGTTTTGTTTGAAAATTTAACAATTTTTTTGAAAAGAAACTTTCTGGTTGAAAATGCTTATTTGCGAATTGGAAATTCAACTTCTTTCTGTGGAATTTGCATTTTTAGTTTAAAATTTCTACTTCTTTTAATATTCGTCTGCCTAGACAAAAAATTCGTCCTTTTGGAATTAAAAATTAATCTTTTTTGTTGAAGATTTATCCTTTTATTTAAAAATTATCTTTTTTTGTTGAAAATTCATATTTTGGGATTGAAAATTCAATGTTTTTTTGAAAAGTAATATTTTTGTCTCATAAATCGAAGTGCTTTTTTGAAATTTATATTTTTGGGTCGAAAATTCTATTCTTTTCATAGAAACTTCTATTAATTTATTAAAAAATAGCATTTGGGTTGAAAATTCAAATTTCTGCTACAGAATTTGTCTGTTTGGTTTAAAAATTCAATAATTTGTTTGAAAAGTAACTTTGTAGTTAAAAATTCTTATTTTTGGATTGAGAATTCCACTTCTTTCTACGGAATTTACGTTTTTAGTTTAAAATTTCTACTTTTTTGAACATTCGTCTGTATAAAAAGAAAATTTATAAAAATTCAGCTCCCCAAAATAGAATAATTGTAGATTTGAACTTACTAATTTTTAATAAATATATTAACTATCTCGAAAGCCTTCTTGGGAATGTGTCAGTTGCTATTGCGTGAGACATCAGTCCATTATTATCCACCTGTTTTCCATGAAACCGTAGTCATTTATAAAACTCGATGAATTTCGTACCACAGTGTCATGTATTATGTGGTTCTTCACGAAGTGGCTAGACTGGTGTTACAGCAATCAATTGCCTTTTATTTCCTATCCGTACTTCCGACAGATTATCATCGGCTAGACGACTGAGTAGCTGATCAATAATTTCGCCTGTCTCATGCACCTTTTTTCACAAGGGAGAAAAAAGAATGAGGGAGCAAATATTTTTCTTCCACCACTGAACGCTAATAAGCTCTGCATATTTGATAGAATTCATTGTGTTTTCTAAAATCTTTTGTGAACCCTCTGCGAAAGAGCGTGGAGGGAAATCTAATTTCTTTTACGAACATGATGCAATTTTGATCCCCTTTCCCGAAACGCAAAAGTCTGAAAGCAGGATGTTTAGAAGCCGCAGTTTGGGCGCTGGATAACTAGATAAAATGAAAAAAATGATCTAAAATATATAAGTCTTTCCTGGCAGCTAAACGTTCTGGCGGCCTAAACAGCAGTGCCTAAACATCCGTTACCTCAAACTCTTTCCGAACGGCTATACGACCTAGCGGCTGAAAATCCTGACTGCCTAAAAAGCTGTGCCTAAA
>JAAAKG020165696.1:6103-28391 GCA_010014905.2 Druon quercuslanigerum
ATTTAAAAGAGGTCCGCTACCAAAATACCAAAAAGTATTATCTAAAAAAGAATATAAAATGGTCAAGGAAGTTCTAAAAAACGGTATCTGAAAGCAAACCAGTTTTCTTAGGATTCAAATTTCGCGCTATTATGACGTCAGAATTGTGCTGCAGAAAGAGTTTACTTTGCGAGCAATGATGCAAGATTATGACGTCACAGTGGCGGGAAATTTAAACAGAATAGGCAAAAATTATCAAGTCGGTCCTAAAAGCGGTATTTCGAAATATTTTCAAGCTTTCAAAAGGATTCCAGGGATTTGAAAGGCTTCCAAAAGACTTGAAGGAATTAACAAATTATAGAAAAGGATTCGGCTCCACGTGATAATTTAAAAGAGGTCCGCTACCAAAATACCAAAAAGTATTATCTAAAAAAGAATATAAAATGGTCAAGGAAGTTCTAAGAAACTATATCTGAAAGCAAACCAGTTTTCTTAGGATTCAAATTTCGCGTCAGAATGACGTCAGAATTGTGCTGCAGAAAGAGTTTACGTTGCGAGCAATGATGCAAGATTATGACGTCACAGTGGCGGGAAATTTAAACAGAATATGCAAAAATTATCAAGTCAGTCCTAAAAGCGGTTTTACGAAATATTTTCAAGAGTTCAAAAGTATTCCAGTGATTTGAAAGGCTTTTAATTAAAAATTATGGCAAAGAATTCCGACCCACGGGACGATTTAAAATAGTTCACTACGAAAAGACCAAAAAGTATTATCTAAAAAAGAAGCGAAAATTGTCCAGAAAAGTCTAAGTGTACCTTTTCACGGAGAGCTGCTTTAAATTAATCGTTGAATTAATTTGACACATCGACTTCTTATCTAGGTCTTCAACCAGTCAAATTTGCCATAAACCAACAAAGTAGCTAGAAATTAATCCTATATAAAATATTAATTCCACGATTAATTCAAACCAGGCATCCGTGAAAAGGTACCCTGAGAAACAGTATCTGAGATCAACTTAGTTATCTTACGATTTAAATTTCGCGCCATTATACCGTCAGAATTAAAGCGCAGAAGGAGGTTACGTTGCGAGCAATAATGCAAAGATTTTGAAGTCACAATGGCAGAAAATGAAACAGAAGAGAAAAAAAATATAACAATCAGTCCTAAAAGCGTTTTACGCAACATTTTTACGAGTCAAAAATATTTCCATGGATCCTAAAGGATTTTAATAAACTTAAAGGAATTAAAAATTATGGCAAAGAATTCCGACCCTCGGGACAATTTGAAAAAGTTCCACTAACAAAAGAGAAAAAATTATTGTTTGAAAAAGAAAAGAAAATTGTCCAGAAAGTTCTAAGAGTCAGTATCTGAAAGGAAACCAGTTATCTTACGATTTAAATTTCGCGCCATTATGACGTCAGAATTGCGGTGTAGAAAGAGGTTGTGTTGAGAAAAATGATGCAAGATTTTTATATCACACTGGGGGGAAATTCAAACAGAAGCAGACTGGGATTCACCAATCGATCACCAATCGGCATTTTTTTAGGGATTACAAAAGATTTGAAATATTTCAAGTGATTTTAACAGATTTTAAGGGATTTAAATGTATCGCAAAGTATTCCTAACCTCATGGCAATTCAATAAAAGTCCACCACCAAAATATCAAAAAGTATTATATAAAAAGGAAAACAAAATTGTCCCTAAAGGTCGAAGAAAAAGTATCCGAAATCAATTCAGTTATCTCGCAATTTAAATTTCCCGCCATTAAGATGTAGCGGGAAATTCAAATGTATTTTAATAATTTTTACACGATCTCAAGAGATTTTATAGGACTTTAAATATTTCAAACAATTTATCAAGTTTTAATAATCTCGAAGAATTTATTTGAAATAATTGAGTCATTATGAACATAACAACAGATTTAAAAATATTTTGAGGTTTTCATTAATGATTTGGAAGCATTCAAAAATTTTAGGATATTTGAAAATAATTGATAAGATTTTCAATATATTTCGAAAATTAGAACGGGCTGCAGAGTATTTTTTGGTATTTAAAAAGATTTTAAATAAATTAGGAAAAATAAAATTTTGTCATGTTTCAATTATTTTTAGAATTAAATGTGTATTTAAAAAATAATAAGAATCTGAATATAAACAAAAACTTTGAAAAACGGAAATTTAGTTAACAAATTAATAATTTTGTGATAAATAAATATTAAAAACTGTACTTAAGGTTTTTAAAGTTTAAATCATGACCAGTCAGAAAAATATAGTCTTATCTTTTCCAGTTCCAAAAATATATTTATTTGCACATTTGAAAATATGGTAATTTTTTGTAATTCATGCATATAATAATTTTTTGAAAAATCCACTTTTCTTTCAAAAATCAATATTTATTTATTATATAATCATCTAAGTTTCATAAAAAACTTAGTTAAAAAGTTTTTTTTTAAGTTTTAAAAAATTATTCAAAAGATTATAGGACTTATAACGTCTTAAAATATTTTTAAAAATCCAATGCATGTTGAAATAATTTTCACTGACTAAATTCCATTTTCGAGAATTAAAATAATTGTAAATAATTTTAAAAGCTCTTAAAATAATATAAAAAAAATTTCAGGATCTTTAAGGGATTTCGTGGAAAATGACTCTATGGAGCTCCTCAACTGGGGTGATTGCTAAGCAGATTGATCAGCGATCTGTGTCGTTGTTTTCGCTGACTAAAAAAAAATTAAGTTTCTTGCTTATAATTTATTTTTGAAACTGAACTATTTTGTTAAAAATTTAACTGTTTTATTTAAAATTCATGTATTTTATTAAAACCTCGGCTCTTGTAAAAAAAATTATCTACTTTATTAGAAGTTCAATTATTTGATCAAAAATTCATCTTTTTGTTTCAAAATTATACTATTTTGATAAAAAACTAAACAATTTTCTTGGAAATAAGTTTGCTCGTGTAAAAATAATTTTTTAACTGATGAAACTATTCTATTTTTGCTGAGAAATTCTTTTTTTTACATAAAATGTAACTATTTCATTTTTATTATCAATTTATTTTTTTTAATAAAAAATGCAACTTGTTGATTCAAAATTAATCTACTTTGTTAAAAATTTAATAATTGTAATAAAAAGTATAAATTTTGTTTAAAAACTCAACTTTCAAAAAAATGGTTTTTTTGGTTGAGAAAATAACTAAATTTTGGAAAAATCATTGTTTTTTGGTTGCAAATTAATTTTTTTACTATTCCACTTTTAGTTGAAAAGGTATGAACGACTAACGAAACAAGTGTATCAAGGTAATGTAAATGGCAACGTGCCCAGAGGCAGACCACTCAAAGAATAAATAGAAGCTGTGAATAAGACCCTAGTTTTAAGGGACATAAGAAGCCATCGAAACACGAAAAAATGGATAGACGTTAAAGAAGCTAGAGAGATATGACAGGACAAAAAAGTATTACGGAAAATAGTTAATAAAAAGAGTGTCAATAGAGTGAGAAGTCGGAGAAGTCTTGCGGAATGAATGTGTTATTTAAATAAATAAAACGAGAATTCTAGATCATTCTAAAAAATTCTATAACCCCTTCCTCACACTACTCCCTTCCCACGGACTGAGTCACGCCTACCTCGAAAGGGAAACGGCTTAATGTTGTAATAAAAAAACTACTTCAGCAAAAAATTTGTACAATTCTATTTTTGACTGTGCTGAACCAAGTTTTTATGATTTGTCTTTTTCTTAGGACTTGGGTCATTTTGCTTCCTCCGATAACTCTTTCCATCTAGCAGCTAGCTTGACAGACTGTCATCGTGACAAACTGGCAAATTTCAGGACCAGCCCTCGGTCGACAAACAGGTCCAGGTAACTCCACGTTTCCCACACCTACGCACTTATTTGAAAGTTATGTGTGGTTAACGCCAGTGTGATACGACCATAAAACTATGAAGAGAGTTCTTGTGGCAAGTCGCGTGACAGACGGGGATACCTGTCGGGTTCGCGGGGTGGTCCCACGTCAAGAGTCCCACGGACCGGACCCAGAGGACGTGGATGATCTCGAGGATGAGAGGACAAGAGGTCCCCAGCCAAGGTCCCAAGAAAGACAAGAGACAAGGGCCAACCAGGACAACTCATGTGGAATCGCTAACGAGCGGACCGGACGCTCGAACGATGGATGGGTTGGACCCGAAACCCTGTCGGGTTTGTTTTGGGTTTGGGTTCGATCTTCCTGAGAAAACTTCCACAAGGAAAGGAGACATTTGGTCGACACGTATTATTAGGCTTCTTACTTCCCTAATGATGAGATCAATTAACACGAATTTGTGGAATAGAGTAAACTTCAAAGCCTAAGATGCTAGATATCTACAGGGTAAATAGGGTAATTTTTCACGAAAAAAGGAGAATCAGTTAATAAACTGTGATAGAAATCTTACAAAAGGAAACGTGAAATTTGTTGGTACTGTCTTATTAGGTTCCTTATTTTGTTAATGATGACGTGAATTAACCGATATTTGGAGAATAATTCAGACTTCACAGCCTAAATTTCTAGCAAACAACAGGAAAAATAGAGTAATCTTTCACGAAAATAGGAAAATAGATAAATAAATCTGGTACAACTGACACCTTCATAAAAGATAGTTGGAGTTTTAAAGAAAAAATAAAAAACATAAATGTACCAATTACACACTAATTAGTTTCAGTTGATGTCGTATCTTAGATTAAGTTTCAGACTGTATAGAAGAAAAATGACAATTATGTAATAATTTTAAAAAAATATCAAAATGTGAAATTTGAACAGCTGTTAGAATAGTTTTTAATAATATGAAAGAAAAAGTACCATAACTTATTAACACATTTAATAGCATAGAGAAATCTGTACAATTTACTTTTGAAATGCATCACAAACTGGTTCAAAAAAAATTTCTTAGGTCAATATTTGAATCACAACTCACACAATAAATTTAGTCAAAAAATTGGATTAATAAAAGGACTAATTCATATATGCATAAAATTAAGTGATATCACTTTCAGAAAAGATAACTTAGATCAATTAAAAATCACTTTGCAACAAAACAACTATCCACTACTCTTAATGGAAAGTGTTATTAAAGAAAGAATACACAAAATTTACAAGGCTTATCAGAAAGATGAAGAAATTCTGTAAAAGAATTTGAGATCAATGTATATTTTAGAAAATATAATAAATTAAAAAATTTAATCACTAATAAAAAAGATTCAGAAAAAATTGAAAATATCTATAATATCAATTTAAATACTGGTTTGTCCCAACACTCTTGGAACTTTGATCATCTGTTTGATTTTGATTTTAATAACATAAAGGTACTAGCAAAAGAAAGTAGTTCATGTAAAAGGAAAATTTTGGAATCCTTTCTCATAAAAAAGCATAACAAGTTTTCTATTAATTTAAAAACAGAAATCCTAAATGTAACTCAGTACTATCATAGCATCACTAATTAATTTAAAAACCCCTTTACTTTGGCGCGCTTCCTTCAAATTTTTTTTTGTCTTTTCTGTCACTTACTGTCCATCGATAATAATCACTCTACATTTTTTTTAAATATAACCAAAACTTTGGAAACTTCTCCAATTTTATTGAAGTTTCTCAAAAATGTATAAAACAAGGACACATTAATTTTACCACCCATTTGGTTGTTTATCCATTTTTTTAAAAACAATTTTATGCATTTGACTCTAAAAGTTTTTTTAGGTGATTTTTAGATTTGTGTGTAAATCCTCGTTTGACTAATTGTGACACATTTAAAACTAGATAACTTACCTGAAGAAGGCTAACAGAATGGCAGAAACGTCGTATATACAAAAAAAATAGTTCTTCCTATTTTGAATATAGAACGATCAAAGAAAGTTTGACTTTCTGATTTCGTTTTTACGAATTTCTCTAAAGTTTTTTTATTTTAATAAATAAATAATCTGTAAGATAAGAATGCCAAAATGGTAAAAAAATGTGATTGACCTCTCTTATTCAGCTCCTTACTTTGTTAACGACGAGGTAAATTAAAAAGCTTTTGTAGAATAATGCAAACTTCACAGCCCAAAATTGTAGCTATCCACAGGGTAAATAGGGTGATTTTTCACGAAAATAGGCGAATAAATTAATTTACCGTGTGAGAAAACTTCCACAAGGAAAGGAGAAATTTGTTTAACCTTTCTGATTCGGTTCATTAACTTGTTAATCATGAGATTAATTAACAAGCATTTATGACATAATGAAGACTTTACAGCCCAACATGCTAGTTCGCAAAACAGGGAATATAGGATCATTTGTAACAAAAGTAGGGGAAGAAATCAATAAAACGTGAATAAAAACTGGCACAGGGAAACCAAAAATTTGGTTGACCTTTGTTATTAGATTCCTTATTTTATTAATGATGAGATCAATTAACAAGCATTTGAAGAATATTTTCGACTTCACTGTCCAAAACAATAGCTCCCAAAGCAGGGGATATGATGATTTTTCAATTGAATTATTGACAACAAATGTCAACCAACAAATTGAATTTTGCTAAAATCAATTGAATTCATTTGCAACTAAACAATTAAATTTGCAATACAATAGTTAAGCTCTCAATAAAAACTACAAAATTTTCAAAATGATGTTTGAATTTTTAAGTAAATGGTTGAATTTTTCAGTGACAAAGATTCATGTGCAACCAAAAGGCCCAATTCAGTTGGATTTCTTACTAAAAAGATAAACTTTTTACCAACAAGATTGATTATCTACAAGAAAAACGGAAAAAAAGGAATTTTGCACAAAAAATTATATTTTCATCACCTACCAACATATTTAGATATTCAATCAAAAAGGTCCCAGAAAATTAACTTTTTACAAAAAAAACGGATTTTTAACAAAATAATTAAAAAGATGAAATTTTTACAAAAAGATTATTTTTTTAAAAAAGAGCAATTTTCTTCAAAATTGTTATATTATCGATCAAATTGTAGAATTTTTATGCAATAAAACATAAGTTTTTCATAGTACAATAAAATTTCCGACAAAAAAATTAATTTTTTACCAAATTTTTACATAAATAATTAAAATAGTAAGAAAAGAGTGTTGTTAGCAAAAAAGTGTAAAATTTCTAGCTAAAGAGTTGAATTTTCCAATTAAAAAGACCAAGTTTCGACCAAATAGTTGAATTTTTTGACCAAAAACTAGAAGATCAACAAAAAATTTAAATTTAAAGCAAAACAATTAAATTTTCAAGCAAATAGTAGAATTTTTAATTAATCAAGATGAATTCTGAACCAAAAATATAATAGTAGATTTTTCCACCAAAAAATGGTAGCCAAATAGTTTCAATAAAAAATATTTGGCTTTTCTTATTGGTTTTTATTAATTCAGTTTGCATTTAAGCAAATACACAAGAGAAAGGGGAAAAAGGGGAAGTTTCTTAAAACAGAAGGAGAAAGAGGAATTCTTAAAAAAAAAATAATAGAGGGAAATAGGAAAAAGAGGGTAAAATATGATCATGAAATAAGTTCTTGAATTAAAATGGTCTACATCCGAGATATAGATAAAGAATTTTTAAAGATAAAAAAGATATAAAATTTCTTATAAAACTCTGACCACTCTTTCAGACCTTGTTACAATAACAATGAAATAGGCTACATATGGTTTACATGGTTTACATGCTTGGTTACATGGTACTGAAAAGAAAAAATATTTGTATAAAACTTGATGCTTTTTGCTAAACATGCTCTGTGTTGGAGAATCAAATTAAATTTCCAAAACTCTGTAGACTCTTCCAGACATTGTTAAAATAATAATAAATTAGAGGACTTCTTTGCATCTGCTGATACTTTTTGAAAATAAAATCAAGTTAAATACTTCAGTAATCAAATCTGTTTCATCCTTTCTCCTGTTCAGAATGTTTGAAGAAACTATAGTCTATGATTGTGACACAATCACTATTCAATGTGTAGCAATTCTACAATAATAAAATAAGGTCTTGAATGAAGATTTTCTACGTCTAGGAAATAGTTAAAAAATTTGAAAGATAAAATAATATCAGACATGTTCCCAAGACTGCGACGACTCTTCCAGAGTTTGTTACAAGCAAAACAAACTAAGCGACGTTTCATTAGCGCTACCTATTCAGTACTTTTTCATCTCTAAAATTCTTTATCCATTTAAAGATTTTTTATTTTATTATTTATCCTTAAAGATGGATTAAATAGCATTTTTTAAAGGACAGCAAAAGTAATCACGAGACATAGTTCAATTAGAACGAGAAAGTGAAGAAATCAAGAAATCAACACAGGAACCGAGGAATGCCATACGCTCAGACATCACCTCCACGAATCTAGACTCAGTGGAACCGTCTGCCTTTAACCAACGGTATAGTGATTCAGAGAGGAAAAAAATACTTTCGACACTGACTTTCGTGTACCACGTACTGGAACCTAACCTACCCTTGCCTTGGCCTGTGATGATCGGAACTGTGATTCCGATTACTGTCCACTTTAGCTCGGTCTGAGACTTCGCTCGGATCGTAAACTCAGATAGGTGAGTGTCAACTTAGCGCGTGAAAATGCGACTGCGATAATTGCTTGGAAATTTGCAAATTTTAAACACTTAACGATACCTTCGGATTTAAAAATGGACATATTATTTATTAGTGAGCATAAGCGTTTCGCAATAATTGTCCGGTTTCAACGTGGACAAAGTGAATAATATGTTCGATTTTGTTGGTATACTGGTTCCTCGTTTATTCCATTGTTTGTTCTTTTTACAATCATATTGTCTGATTAGTCGATCTAAACTGATTTTGAACAAGTAAGAATGTAATAGGAAGATTTAGATTTTGTTGGCACACTTATTTATGATTTGCTGTAATGTTGTACCTTATTCCATCCGTGTTGTGATGTTAATTGATGTGGGCAAGGTAAGAATTTAGTAAGAAGATGTTGGATTTTGTAGGTATACTGCTCCATTGTTTGTTCCACTTCTGCATCTTCTTCCAAACGGTTTCTATGATTAGGTAATTATAATTGATGTTGAACAGGCAAGAACTTTCATTATTGCATCTTCTTCCAACATTGTTGCATTATTAGCTAATGTTAATTAATGATGACCAGGTAAGAGCTAAATAAACAAAAGTTGGATTTTGTTAATCCATGGTTAGTTTAATGGTTGTATATTCTTCTAACCGTGTTCTAGGATAAGCTGATGTTAATTAATACTGACCAGGTACGAATTTAATAACAGAAGGTTTGCTATGTTGATCCATGGTTTGTTCTATAGTTGTATCTTCCTCCAACTGTTCTGTAGTATTAGTTGATGTTAATTAATATTGACCAGGTAAGAATTTAATAAGAAGATATTCTATTTTGTTGGTATACTCTTACATTGTTTGCTTCATTCTTGCATCTTCTTCCAACATTGTTGTATAATTAGCTAATGTTAATTAATATTGTCCAGGTAAGAATTTAATAAGAAGATGTTAGTTTTTGTTGGTCCATTGTTTGTTTCATTGTTGCATCTACTTTCTACCGTGTGGTATGATTAGCTAATGTTTAATAATGCTGACCAGGTAAGAATTTAATAACAAGAGGTTTGATTTATTGATCCTTGGTTTGTTCTATAGTTGTATCTTCCTCCAACTGTTCTGTAGTATTAGTTGATGTTAATTAATATTGACCAGGTAAGAATTTAATAAAAAGATATTCCATTTTGTTGGTATACTCTTTCATTGTTTGCTTCATTCTTGCATCTTCTTCCAACATTGCTGTATGATTAGCTAATGTTAAATAATGTTGACCAGATAAGAATATTAGATTAGATAGTAAAGATATTAGATTTGGTTGTTCAACGGTTAGTTCATGGTTGTATCTGCTTCTAACCGTATTCTATGATAAGCTGATGTTAATTAATGCTTATTAGGTTAGAATTTAATAACAAGATGTTGAATTTTGTTGTTTCATGATTTGTTCCATTTATTCTGTTGGATTCTGTTTAAATAATCATCCATGCTTTGTTCCAGTGACCAACTGACATATACTAATAAACTGTCACATTGTGGGAACAAGAGTATGAATATGGACAAAGTGAACGAATGAATTCAAAGATCATTATTATTAATTATCAAACAAATTATATATTCTCGAGTAATTAGCAAAAGTAAATAAGAATAATTCAATAGTCCTTTTCAGAAAGATGTTCTCTTTCTCAAGATGGAGTGCGTCTTATAAAATGGAGAACAATGCATAATGCACCTGTAAATTTAGCAATGCTCGCGAGGATACACAATTACCCCTAATGTGTGCGCGCACTTATAGTAGCTTATTCGGTGTGTGCTGCTCGCTTCTTCTGGATGAAATAATATTCTTTTCGATTTCCAAGCGTACCTATTCCCATTCGTTAGGGCAAATCGTATAACAAGCGAGCTGTGGCTCAACGGAATGTGCCTCGGGAGAAGGCTTTGGAAGAACAATGCATAATCGTTGTGTACTACGTTTGCATGCATAATTCATTCGCGCACACGAGTTTTCTCGCACTAGGGTTGGTAGAAGTGTCATCAAATCAACGCAACGCCCCATGCATGTCGTTCACGCCTCATATTGTATCAATGGATTCAATATTTAAGAAATTTAAAATAGTGTCAATATCAGTATACATTTGGAATGATAGTAGCGAAATAGGGATCCATATAAATTCGTGAGCGGCATGTCTTTCCTGAGGCATTTGACATCTGTAGCATGTCATACCAACATCTTGTCATATCTGTAGCCTGTCACATTTGCTTTATTTAAAATCTTAAATAAAGCTAATCTGCAGAATTTGCAACCAAAAAGTTACATTTTTATTCTAGATATATGCAAATTTTTCCAAGTTTTTAAATATTTCTAATTTATTGAAGACTTTAGAATGTAAAGAATTTAATTTATAATCTTTTTAATTTCCCCGGAATTTTAAGAAAAATGGTTTATTCTCTTTAAGCCTTTCGAAAATCTGTTAAAGCGTTTACACCTTTTTTAAATATTTAAAGATCTAATTTTCTAAACAAAACTTTTAAAGTTAAAAAATTATTAAATCTCTTTAATTCGTCAAAACATTTCTTGACTTTACTCAATTATTTTTAACCTTACCAAATTGAAAAATTTTGCTTTAAAATCTTCTACACACTTTTTCGAAATTTTAAGAAGTTTAAAATGTTTAAAAACCTTTTTGTAATTTTCTTTTAGGGTTATTTTACCAAATAAAAGGTTTTTAAGAGATTTCACGTTTGTCTAAAAATTATTTTTTTATCTTTTTTTAACTTCTAAACCTTCTAATCTTTAAAAATTATTAAAATTGTTTCTGTTTTTTTTTTAATTCTGCAAGTTTGAAAAAATTGCATTTAAGTCTTACAGATTCTTCTTTAAAAAGTTTAGAAATCTTTTGAAATGGTTTGAAATCTTTTTAAACATTCTCTTAAAATTAATTTTTCAAATAAAAAATCATTTCAATTTTTCCTACGGAGCTACACAAGTTTGTTCATTTCCGTGAAATCTTACAAGACTTTTGAAAAATCTTTATAAGTTTGAGTTATGATTGAAAATTCTTAATTTTTGAAAATTTATGAATAAAAATTCTGAAATTTGAATGAATTTTAGGATTAAAAGTCAACAGTTTTTAATTACAAATCTTTGAAATTAAAGAAATTAAAAATTAAGATTATTAAAATTACAGAACTTTCAATTGTCGCAATTAAAATTTTCATGAATTTTTATTTTTTTAAATGTCAGAATTAAAAGCTCTTGTATTTTAAAAAGAAAAAATTTAAATTTCTACAATTTGAAGAGCTACGATTCAAAACTCTTGAATTTTGAAAATGCACAATTGCAAATGATTTAATTTTCAAAATTTATATTTTAAAAGTTTGTGATTTTAAAACCCTTTTTTATCAGGAGTTCACTTTCTCAGATCTAAAATTGAAAGTTCTCTAACTTGAACCATTTGCCATCAATTTTTTTTTTAATTTTTAAGATTAGTTTGGAATGTATATAGTTTAAAATTATGTATTTATGTGCGTATGTTTTGGTTTGAATTACGTGGATAACTTTCTAATTTAAGCAAAATCATTTGGCTGCAAGATTAGATGAAGTTTGTGTTACAAAAATAATGTTTTCTGCAAACAGATTCTTTTTTATTATTATTGAAGAGCAAAAATAATAACCTTCATTCATTTTTTACAAATTCTTTTAATTTTTTATATACATAACAGATTTGAAGGAACTTAGCAGGACCGGCGAGTTACTTCAATCAGTTCAATTAGTGGAAACAATCATTCACGAACAATGTATCTAAAAGTACATCATCCTAAAAGCAGATAAAAATTATTATCATGTCGGTCTAAAAGTCGAGAATTTGATATTCCAATTCAAGCTGAAGAATTTCCATTCAGTCAAAACAACTTCAAATGAAAACAGAATTTTATAAGATGTCAAACTGGCGTCTACTAATAAGCTATCAAACTAGATAATAAAAAAAATCAAGAGACAAAAGCAGTGAGCGGAGACATAGTAGCTTCCAATCTAGATAGACCGAGCCTTGTACCTAATTATAATTAATAGACATTTTGAGAGCTCTCGAAGAAAGATGTTCGAAACTGGAAAGAATATTAGCTTCTTTCACATGAGGTGACGGAAATAATGAAGTTAATTGAAAAACGAGTAAAAAATAATTTGGCTGACAATGGGTTGGTGTACAGATGCAGTGAGAGCGATCCATCACTGTACCTCATGGCAGCGACAACACGGAATCTTGGATCCGAGATGTGCCACTTTGGCTACCGTTGCTAACGTTGTTGATATCGCAGCCTAACCATCCACTGAGACCAGTTCACGAAAAAGTTTCTGACGACACGCTTGTCGGCCCTTTACTTGGTAACGTATCCGTATCAAGAGTCAAATCTTCTGAGTTCTGAGCTTCAAGAGATTACGTAAACACCCAGGCGTGTCTCGGAAATTAATTTTATTTAATCCTTGCACGCTCCAACTAATTCAGATACATCACTGGAACGTGAGTAGTTTTTTTTATCATCTGATGATAGCTGAGAAAGTATGACTCTAATGTTACAGAAAACTTTTTACCTGTGAGATATTGAAAACCAAGGAAGAGGAAACTTTATCATTATTTTTGATAAGTGAATTTGAGAGTTGAAACTGACAAAGAGGACACGAAATCTATTCTAGAAATTAGCATCAATAGTATTATTTTTTTAGATGCTTTTGATGGGCTTAAGATTTTAGGTATAGAAGATACACTGTCAAATGTTATCAGATGATCTTACTAAATCAGAACGATATAGTTTTTTTGGAAAATAGTTTCTTTACTTCGTAAAATAAGATTTGTAATAAAAATTATTCTAGTAGGAAGAAAGAAAATCGATTCTTACAATAAGCATCAGTAGGATTATTTGTTTTGACGCTTAAGGTTTTTGGTATTGAAGATTGATTGTATAATTATTTTAGATGATCTTTCTATATAAATTCGGAACTGACCATTTGAAAAGTACTGTCTTCACTTTGTAAAATGGATTAATCCATAAAAATAAAGGACGTTCAACATTTAGTTGCTTTGTTTCTGCTGGTTCGTCATTGTTTTATTTTACTAGTGCATTATTACAGAGTGTATGGGTCAAAATTACCCTGCTTAGAAAAAACAAAATCTATTCTTACATTCAGCATCAGTAGTATTATTTGTTTTTGTTAAGATTTTTAGTATAGAAGAAAAATAGTAAAATTATTTCAGATGATCTCGATAAATCAAAACGAAATAGTCTATTTGCAAAGTAGGTTCTTTACTTTGTAAAATAGATCAATCTAGAATAATAAAGCAGTAAACCCCCCAGGAATAAATTTTATCTTTAAATTGGATAAAAATGCTACAGCACGTTTATCTGATGGAAATATTTATTTGACATCTATGATGTATGAAACGTCTGCGTCTAGGTTTAGCGAAAAAATTTCTCAATAAATTTGGAAATACTCGCGGTGTTAATTTTTTTAATCGTCACACTTTATTTAAATGATTTTAACCAAAACTTCATTCGCCTACACTTACAGAATACATAGGCTGCACTTTGGTTAGTTTATACTCTATAGTGAACACTTTTAGTTTCCGTCGAACCTAATGAAGACTTTAAAAATTGTAAACGAACACTATAAGTTATAAACAAACCAAAATGCAGCCTATGTATTCTGTGAGTGTTGGTG
The DNA here is from genome assembly GCA_010014905.2 of Druon quercuslanigerum. NCBI lineage: Eukaryota > Metazoa > Arthropoda > Insecta > Hymenoptera > Cynipidae > Druon > Druon quercuslanigerum. The sequence goes on from JAAAKG020165696.1 coordinate 20,313, forward strand.
AATGATTTTTTGGTTAAAATCATTTAAATAAAGTGAGACGGTTTAAAAAATGAATGTCGCGAGAATGTTCAAATTTATGGAGGAAATTGTTTCGGTGAACCTAGATACAGCCGTTTAACATATCACATACGTCAAATAAATATATTGGTCAGATAAATATATTGGTCAGATAAATATATTGGTCAGATAAATTTTATCTTTTGACAGATAAACGTGCTGCAGTGCTTTTATCCAATTTAAAGATAAAATTTATTCCTGGGTTTACAGTGAAAGTGCGTTCAACACGTAGCTGCTGTGCTTATACTGGTTCTTAAATGCTTTTGTTTTACTATTTCGTTATTACTGATTGGCGATATTTGTGGTGAAAATTACAATATGAAAAAAATCTATTTTCGCAATCAGCATCAGTAGTATTAATAACTTTCAGGCTGTCGGTGATGCTTTGGATTTTAAGAATTAAGAAAAAAGAAAGTCTAGTCCTACAATTATCATCAGTAGTCTTATTTGTTACATGCTTTTACAGATGCTTCAGATTCTTAGAAAAAATAAGGAAGAAAATGTATTCTTACAGTTAGCTTCAGTAGCATTATTTGTTTTAATGCTATAGATAGCGATTCTGTAATGATTAGGAACCTTCAACATGGTTCTTAAACTGGTTCTTAAATGTTTTTGCACTATTTCGCTCTCACTGAGTGTTGATGCTTGTGATGAAAATTACCCTACTAAGAAGAAAGAAAATCTATTCTTACAATTATTATCAATAGTATTGTTTGTTTGGTTGGATGCTAACAATGTATAGTATTGAAGATTAATGGTACAATTATTTCAGCTGATCTTGCTAAATAAATATGAAATTGTCAATTTGCAAAATAGATTCTTCACTTAGTAAAATGGATTAATTTATAATAATTTAGTACATTCAACATGTAGTTGCTGTGTTTCTACTTGTTCCTAAATACCAAGAAAAAATAAAATCTTTTCTCAAATTCGGAATACGTAGAATTATTGGTTTTGTTGTTAATTATGCTGAAGATTTTTAGTGCAGAAAATATATTGTAAAATTATTTCAGATGATCTTGATAAATCAATACGAAATAGCCTATTTTATATGCAGCTTCTTTACTTCGTAAAATAAATCAATCTAGAATAATAGAGTACGTTTAGCATGTAGCTGATGTGCTTTAACAGGTTCTTAAATGATTTTTTTCCTACTTCGTTATTACTAAGTGACGATTATTATGGTGAAAATTACCCTATTAAAAAAATCTATTCTGACCATTAGCACCAGGACCATTATTTGTTTGGATACTATTGATGATTGGCACACAAATTTCATTCGCTGCAGTGACTATTCAATTAGTACCAGAAACTAATGAATTAATAGTATGAATTATAAAAATAGCAGTCAGATATCATTTAAACTAAATAGTTAAACCAACTAACCATATTTTTGAATGTGTGTATTATCATATTAAGAAGAAAGAAAATCCATTCTTAAAATTAGCATCCGCAGTATTATTTGTTTCCAGACTTCTGATGATTCTTGAGATTTTTAGAAATAAGAAAAAATAAAATCTTTTCTTATAACTAGCATCAGAAGTATATTTGCTTCAATGCTTTAGATAATACTGAACATTTTTAGACTAGAAGACACATTGTAACATTATTTCAGATGATCATAATAAATCAAAACGTAATAGTTTATTAGAAAAGTAGTTTCTTCATTCTGAAAAATGGATCAATCTATAATATTTAAATACACTCAACATGTAGTTGCTGTATTTCTGTGGGATCTTAACTGGTTTTTTTTGCTACTTGATTTATTAATGAGTAATGATGTTCGTGGTCAAAGTTACCCTACTAAGGAAAACGAAAATCTATTTTTACATTCAGTATCAGTAGTATAATTCATTTTGATGGTACTTATACTACTAAAGATTTTTAGTATAAAAGATACATTGTAAAATTGTTTCAGATGATCTTGATAAATCAATACCAGATAGTCCATTTCTAAATTAGCGTCTTCACTTCATAAAATGAACCGATCTATAATAATTAATTAGGTTCAACATGAAGCTGCTGTATTTAACTTAGTTCTGAAATGTTTTTGTTTTACTACTTCGATATTATTGAGTGACGATATTTTCGGTGGAAATTACTCTATTGAGAAAAGAGAAAATCTATTCTTACAATTAGTATGAGTAGTATTATTGTTTTTAGGCAGTGGCTGATGCTTCAGATTTTTATAAAGGACAAGAAACAAAATCTATTATAATAATTAACATTAGTAGTATGAACAATAATATTATTATTATCAATTATTATCAATAACATCAAGTATAGTATATTATATATAAAGTATTATCAATAACATCCAAACAAGTAATATTTCGAATGGTAATTATAAGGATAGAATTTCTTTCTTCTTATTCATACAAATCTGCAGCATCACCAGCAGCCTGAAAAGCAAAAATACTGCTAACGTTAATTTTATAAATAGATTTTCCTTTTTCCTAATAAGACAATTTTGAATATGAATATTGTCACTTACTAATGACGAGTTAGTAAAACAAAAGCATGTAGGAACCATTATTATTAACACATCTACATTTTGAACGAACTTGATTATTATAGATTGATCCATTTTGTGGAGTAAAGAAACTACATTACAAGTAGGCTATTCCTTATTGATTTAGTAATACCATCTGAAATCATTTAGCAATGTATCCTTTATAATAAAAATATGTAGCACTATTGACAGCATCAAAATAATTATTACGCACCTTATGGCATGTATATTCCGTTTTCTTACCTTTATGAAAATTTTCTTACTATCAAATTGAGAGACCATTCGTGTAAAACAATCGTGATAAATGAATTTTCAAAGTGAGTTAATTATTTTGATGCTATCAATAGTGCTACATATTTTTATTGTAAAGGATACATTGCTAAATGATTTCAGATGATCTTCCTAAATCAATAAGGAATAGTCTACTTGTAATGTAGTTTCTTTACTTCACAAAGTGGATCAATCTATAATAATCAAGTACGTTCAAAATGTAGATATATTAATAATAATGGTTCCTATATACTTTTGTCTTATTAACTCGTCATTAGTAAGTGACAATATTCGTATTCAAAATTTTCTTAATAGGAAAAAGGAAAATCTTTTTTTTTTAATTAGCATTAGCAGTTTTTTTGGTTTGCAGGCTGCTGATGATGCTACAGATTTTTATGAATAAGAAGAAAGAAAACCTATTCTTATAATTAGCATCAGAAATATTACTCATTTTGATGCTTTTGATAATGGGAAAAATTTTTAGTGTAGAAGTTACATTATTAAATTATTTTATATATAGTATATAGTTATCTATAGTATATTTATATATTGTATCTATAGTAAGAAAGTACGATCAACATGTAGTTGTTATCTTTCTACTTTTTTTAAAAACATTTGTTTTACTAATTCAAAACTACTGAGTCATTAATTACTAAGTCAAAATTACCCTTCTCATAAAAAATAAAATCTATTTTTACAATTAACATAAGTAGTAGTAATTTTTTGAATGCTATGGAATATGCTTAAGATTTATAGTATAAAAGATACATTGTAAAATTATTTTAGATGATCTAGCTAAATCAATATTAAATCAATAAATTAATTTAAAAAGTGGTTTCTTTACTTTGTAACTGGATCAATCTATCGTAATAAAGTACATTCCAATAGCGTCAAAATGTACTGAAATCAAATTGAATAATTATTGTTTCATTTTAGGCAATACGAATATTCAAAAGCAATTAAATTGCTTTTTAAATTTGTCATTGATCAAGAAAGCGAACATGATCGAAGTTGAAAATGAGTTTGTAAGAAAAGAAAATGAACTGAAACGAAATAAAATTCCTTGTTTTTCTGGTATAGGAGAATTGCAAGCAGAAATAAAAGTTTAAATTCAGAATTTTCCTGTCATGCAAAACAGTTGCTGATTTACATCAAACTGGTTTCGCTAATTATTGTCATGGTTCTACAAAAGAAAGTGATAAGAAGAAGATCAATTATTATCCAAAATTTTCATCCTGCCTCTAAATTTGAATTTTTTAAAAACATTCCCTATATGTTCTAGGAACTAAGACGTTGTAAATCCTTGATCAGTAAAAGTACGAACCAGGATAATCTATGAAGAAACACTTTTAGGAAGAAAAAAATTATTAATAGATATGGAGATTTAGAGCCGGATACAGGAAAATTTTTCTGCCCTCCCAACGTCAATTAATAATTTTCTTAAACTTTTCCTGTTGGTTCCAGAAAGTTAGTCTATCAAAATGTTTTATATTTTATAGCAATAACAGTTTTTCCTGAAAGATAATTTTCTTAAACAAATATCATTTCCCCAAAGAAAAGAACATTCATTCCAAGACCTAAATTTAACTAATTACATATTGTTTCCTTTCCAATGCTACCTCATCATAAGCCGAAAAAATGTTTTCTTATTTCTAAAAAAAAAACATAGTCTTTGAATTGGTTAATTTGGTTGCTTATTTGACACAAATAAGAGAGTCGATTATAAAAAATAAAACTGAGGAACATCTGAGCAAAAAGCTTCGTAATGAAAGAACTTTTTGTTCCACCCATTAAGATTAAGTACAACGATGCCATTAAAGATGTTACATCGATTATTACAAGAATGACTGTGAATACGACGAACCTCATCTCACACCGCAGGAGGCGGCGCCTCCTTCGTCGTTAAATGGCCAAATTACAAGTCGAACAAGCTTAAAGGCCACCTCAAGTCTGAGTAACCGTACCTTAGGTTTAGGTCTTCGACCGAATTTTTAACGGAACACCATGGTATAAGAATAATAGGTTTTCTCATTTTCATTCGAATGAAATCGATCCTGATACCACCCAAGAAGTACGAGTTTCACTCTCCCACACGTCTTTGATTTAAAAAATTAGTTTAAAAAAAGTGTTGAGTACGATAGGCTAATTATACTTTGTCATTGTGAATGCCCTTTTATTTGTAGTTATGATTTTTAGTAAAGCAGCACTGTCGAATACGCTGATTAGTTTTATTTTTAACAAAAAATTTTCTATTGAAAATTTTATTATCAAATTTCACTACTGTAGGGGAACAAATGATATAGGCTGTACAACAAATTACTTTACTCATAATCAAAACCTATATAATATAGAGAATTGTATTTTTATTTGAGACAACTTCACACCTTGTGACATGGATATTCCGTTCTTTTAAATTTATGAAAATTTTCTTCCTATCAAATTAAGAGACCATTGGTGTAAAACAATCGTGATCAATAAATTTTCAAAGTTAGATTTTTGATAAAACACGTCAGATTGATTCAGCAAAGACAAAATTTTGATACATCAATCTCGCATATCTTCAGAATGTAAATTTTCCAAATTCATTGTCAAGGATGTTTCTTTGGTTCCATGATGTCCTCACATCAAATCGGTTTTCATCATTTAAACAAAAAACTGCTTAAGACAGTCAAATTTTTCTTCGTGTATGCCAATAATCTATACAATGTACAATGTAAAATTGAATATACTAGCAATGTACAAAAATACACACACACACACAGACACACACACACACACACATATATATATATATACACATTGAATGAAAATAAAAATTTGAAAATTCTACCTCAAAAATTCGGGTGCTAAACAAATCATTTTGAGGTCTTTAAGGAGGCTTTTATGCCCAAAATAGATTCGACTTTTTAATGTTTTTTAATGTTCCTTTCCACAACTTTCACAATCCCATAAAACACAATTCAAATTTTTTTTATCAGAGTGCAATGTGGCCCACGCGAAATTTATAATGAAAAATAAAATTTTAAGTACGTTTTAAAACTCTTAATGTAACGATTTTTTATAAATTTAAAATTAAGAAATGAAATTCACGTATGAAAATTTTTTTTAACTATGAAAAGTTCAGAAAGTGTAACTTACTGAACTGAATACAAATTCTACTATTGACAAAAACAATTAAGGAATACTTATCCAACAATTAAAGAATATGTAATTTTTTCAACAAATTAAAAAATTGATAAATGCTTGAAAAAAAAGTCTATAGCACCTTAATTTTTTTTATATTTAATTGAAATAAAAATGCACTTTTTATAATATTCAACCTTTAATACATAATTTACTAGAAATACCGAAAAAGAAACTTTTTAATAATTTTAAAAGATGTCAAAAAAATAATTTTTTTTTAAATTTATAATGATTATTTATTTTGAAAAATCACTCATAAGGAAAAATTGGAAAAGATTTCAAAATATTTCTAATGTTTTCTAAAAAAATTCTAGAATGAATATTGAAAATTTTTAAACACAAATTTTTAAATTTGCAGAATTCAAAAATTTTAGAAAAAATCAAGTGATTTTTTTTTAGATTTTGAATCAAATATTTGGAAGCTTTTTGTGAATTTTGAAAGATTCAAAGAGGATACATTTTTTTATGATTACTGAGAAAATTTTCAAGCAATTTTTTCTTTAATTTTAAAAGATTTTTCATCAATTTAAAATTTAAAAAGATTTTAAAAAATTAAAAGAAAATGTAGATTTTCAAAGTCTTCGAAATCAAATTTTGAAGCTTTTTGAAGATTTCCAAAGGATTGAGAATAAGAACAAAATTTCTTAAGATTCCTAAAGAAATTTTAGATGATTATTTTTGTGAAAAAATTAATCTCAGAATATTATTTTAGAAGAATTTCAAACATTTTAATATATTTTCAAAACTGTCAAGAAAATGTGAGATTTTAGGGCAATTTTTTTAATTTTGAAAGATTTTTCAACGCATTTTTATTTAACATTTTTTATTTTTAAATAACTTTTAATATAAAAATATATTCAAAAGTTTCCAAAATTTAAAAAAAAAGAACCTGGAAGGTTTTCGGCTATTTCTTTAACTTTGAAAATATTTTTTTAAATTTATTCTAATTTCTACGAAAAATTATTCTTCCCCTCAAATTATAATTTGATTGCAATTTTTTTCTTTCTCGACTATATTTATATTAAAATAAAAACAAATTGAGTCAAAAAAATAAATACTGATACTGAACTAAGCGCGCTCACAACACGCGATTTATGCTAGTGAATCTAAAAAATCAACTTAAACTCCTCTTCAACAAGAATTTATCGACTTTTGAAAAAATTTTTTTCATTTTTGGAAAAGAATTGCCTTAATTTCTTTTTAATAGCAAAAGTTGTTGTCAGTAAATCAAAAAAAAAATAAATAAAATAAAAAACTCGAATTGGAAAATCACTGAATAATAAAATTTCCGAATAGTTTATAATATCACCGATTTGGAAAATTTTCGACAGGAAATTTCCAAACTATAAAATATCTAAACTACAAAGTTCCCAAATGTCATCAATTAGAATTTTGTTTATTAATTATTATTTTCTTATAAAAAATAAATTAATCAAATGTTTTTATTGAAAGAAATATTTTTTTATAATTTTATTCGTTTTCAAATTTGTAATGTCACTATTTAAAACAATACATATTTCTGAATAAAATATTCTTTTAAATGAAGAATTGAATTTTTTCTTAACATCCAAATTCGAAAATATGTACGTGTCAAAAGAAAACAAAAATTTCGACCTACATTTTTTCAGAACTTAAGAATCAATATTTTTTTCACGATTCTATTCAGCACTGATTCATTTCGAAATCAGTTTTTAATTTTTTTTAAATTGAAAATTCGATTTTCAAGAATGTTCTTGTTTTAATTTTTTTAAATACTATGCACGTTTTGAAAAAAAACCTTCTATTATTATATTTTTCCAATTATTGTTAATAAAAAAAATAATTTTTAAAACATGAAATATTTTTTAAAAAATGTTTTGATATCAATATTTTTAATGAATAAATAATATTGATTAAAAAAAACGTATTTTTAATTAATTTAATTTGGAAATTTTCTAGTTTGCCCTACATTTTTTCAGAACTTAATAAAATTTTATCAACATTTTTTTCACGATTCTATTCAGCACTGATTCATTTCGAAATCAGTTTTTAATTTTTTTTAAATTGAAAATTCGATT